>VMDO01002595.1:0-163793 GCA_007922755.1 Pedetes capensis | reverse complement strand
ACCTGCATCTCCATGTTCAATGCAGCGCTTTTCACAATAGCAAAGATATGGAATCAACCAAAGTGCCCTTCAACAGAAGAATGGATAAAAAAACTATGGTATATATACACAATGGAATACTATTCAGCAATCAAGAAAAATGAAATAGGGTCATTCGCAGCAAAATGGGTGGAATTAGAGAAAATTATTTTAAGTGAACAAACACAAGCTCAGAAAGAGAAACAACACATGTTCTCACTCATATGAGAGAGCTGACTCAAAATTACAAGAAGGAAAAATCCTACTCAAAGGTCATCATTAAAACGGGGGGAGGGAAGATAAGAATGAGGTCAATATAAATCGACTTGTGCTTAGCACAAGTAATTGTTCTAACAAGATAGAAACAAAGACCACTACAGGAAAAGTTTCTATCTTAAACAGAAATGGAACCCAAGGACATATAGAAAAATACTATATAGTAAAAGATAGAGAAGACTTGGATGGGAAACTTAGATGGGAAGGGGGGAGGGGGGAAACATAGAGGAGGGTAAGGGGTAGCCTATATGAATAATGCTTATCAAATTGCATATATGAAAATTGTCACAATGAAAAGCATGTCAAAATGAATCACATTATGATGTACATTAAAAATTTCTAATAAAAAAAAGAAAAATACTTGGCACAATTAAAAAAAAAGGAGGAGAGCTGGGTGTGGCAGCCCACACCTATAATCCCAGCACTCAGGAGGCTGAGGCAGGAGGATCAAAAGTGAGTTCCAGGCCAGCCTAGGTTATATAATTCTAGGCTAGTGTGGGCTACACAACGAGATGGTGCTTCAAGTTTAAAAAAATAAAAATAGTTTTTATGTGTTCCCTTTATTCCTTGAAAATGTATCTGGCCCCCATGGTGTGGCACATGCCTGTAATCCTAGCCACTCAGGAGGTGGAGGCAGGAGGATCACAGGTTCAAGGCCAGAGGCAGCCTGCATCACTTAGTAAGACCCTGTTTCAAAAAAATAAAAATAAAATAAAAAGGGGCCGGGGGTGTGGTTCAATGGCAGAGTGCTTCCTTATCATGTGTGAGGCCCTGAGTTTAACCCCCAGTACTGGAACCCCCCCAAAAAAAATTCTGTTTAAGAAACTAAAGCCCTTTAAGAGTTTTTTTTTTTTTTTTTTTTAAAGCTGGGCACAGCGATACATGCCTTTAATTACAGAGATGGCAAGAGGCAGAATGATCAGAAGTTCAAGGCCAGAAGCAGCCTGCGTAGCTTAATGAGACCTTGTCTCAAAATACAAAGTAAAAAATGGGCTATGGGTACAGCTCAGTAGTTGAGCACTTGCAAAAACAAAAACAAAAACAAAACAAAACAAAATCCAAACACTTGAAGCCCAAGGTTCAACTCCCCAGTACCATACACACACACACACATACACACACACACACACACACACACACACACAAGTATGTTTTAAAATAAATTTTTTTATGGAAGTGAAGTTTCTAAAAGCTTTATAAAATGCCCAGTGTTTGCACAACTTTTGTTAGATTTATTCCAAGGTATTTTTGTTACTTTTGCAAATAATTTTTTAAAATAATTTTCTGGTGTATAATCAATTTGTTTAAATAACTTTATTGATACATAATATACTATAAAATTCACCCTTTCAAAGTGTTCAACTCAATGGTTTTTAGTAGAATTGCAGAATTGCATAATCATCACCAGCTAATTTCAGTTGAAGCTGCCAACTATTATTGAATTGTCTATTTTCCCTTTGGGGCTGGGATTTAGCTCAGTTGGTAGAGCACTGCGCTGCAGTCTCTGGGGTCCAGAGTTCAATTCCCAGCATCACAAAAATGGGAGAAGGACCTGGCAATCCACTCCCAAGTCAATCCCGAAATAGTCCGCCATTGAAAACCCTATGAGAGTCACTATGAGTTGGACACCAACTTGATGGCACCTAACAACAACAACATTTTCCCTTTAATTTCATGAGCTTCTGCTTTATGTATTTTTGAGGCTCTGCTATCATGTCAGCCAGGTTGGTGATTCATGCTTGTAATGTACAATCTGTTAAGGGAAAGCACATAAAAATAACACAAGGTTCACAAAATACAAAAACATTTTGTGTATATATATATATATATATATATATATATATATATGCACACACATGCTATATATGTATGTATATATACACGCACACGTGTATATATGTATATATAGCATACATTTATATATACATATATGTATCTACATATGTATGTATATGTATACATGCATACACACACACACACACACACACACACACACACACACAATGAAGAACAGGGTCAGGTAAGATGTTAGGAGAAATAGGAATTTCTACAGGTAGAGAAAAGTCACCAAAAATCATGAATAGGGAGCTGGGCACCATGGCTCACGCCTGTAATCCCAGAAATTAGAAGGCTGAAGTAGGAGGATTGCAGATTCAAGGCCAGAGGCAGCCTGCACAATTTAGCCTCTGTCTCTAAACAATAAAAAATAAAACGAGGCCAGGAGTGCAGCTCAGTGTTGGAGTGCTTGTCTGGCATGTGCAAGGCTCTGGGTTCAAGCCCCAGTACATGTGAGCAAGCACACTGGCACTCACGAAATCATGAAGAGGGGAGAATTCTGTTTGCCAGGGTGAATTAAGAAAAACAAATAGAACTCAAAGATGAGAAGGCCACCCGTGACATGCCAAGACGTCCTAAACAAACCCTATCACTCCACTCTCACCCCCAAAACCCACGCAGGTGAGCCTGGAAGGCAGAAGCTTGATCAACTCTGATTTGTTCTTATAACCCATTCATGATTCTTCCAGATTAAAGGCATCTCCAGTAGGGATAAAGCCATTCATTACCCTAGTCACCGTGGCCACACTGCTTTCCCCAAGCTGGTGCCAGGGACACATAACTGCGTCTCCTTCACCCACGCCGCGCTCTGGGGCCAGGTGGCTGCCCGCTGCCGCGATGCCCTCTGTGGAGGCTGCCTCCTTCCCCCAGAGAGCTAGATTCCCGCTTCCCCGAGGGTCCCTCCGACCCTCCTGGGACGTCGAGGACGATGCTGGTGGTGTCCTCATTAACCGTTCTGCGTTGGCTCAGACGCTGAGCACGTAAGTGAGCAGCCGGCAGGGCAAAGATGCCCTACAGGTTCCTTGTCGCCTGGCGGGGCCAGCTCAGCGGCCACGTGCTGCCTTGTCACCGCGGGCTGGGAGCATGCGCACAGGGCGGAGCGGCGCCACCAACAGGGCAACCTGGTAGCTGGTCCACACGGTTGCACGCACCAGACCACCTGCGCGCGTTGGGACATCATAGTCGGCCTCGTACCTCTGTTTATGGCAGAAAAAATGAGAAGCCTCCCAGGGGCCCGACCCTGAGGTGTGAGAGGCGATGGGCATGCGGAGGGGCTGGCAGCGTTTGAATGGACCCGGTGCAGCCCAGACCAGAGAAGGTGCCAGGGCCCAGCGCCCAATCTGGCCTGGCACTTGAGTTCAGTGACCTGGAGAAGTTACTCAAATCCTTGGGGTCCGTATCCTCTCCCTATACTCTCAACAGTAATAGAACTGACTTCACAAGCTCACTAGGAAGTTTTGATGAGAGAATTTATGCAACTGTCTCTCCACAAGGCCTGGCTTGTGGCATTTGATGAACGGTGGGGTTAAAGACAAGTTGGAAGTGGGGTGAGATGGTGCACGTCTGTGATCCCAGCATTATGGGAGGCTGAAGCAGGGGGCTGCTGCAAGTTCAAGGCCAGCCTGGGCTACATAATGAGACTTAGGCAGGCTAGGGAAATTTGGGGAACGTGAACAGGGAAAGAACTTTCACCCCAGAATCTGCTTTGAGTCTCACCAGCTGAGAATCAAGAACTTTGACACGGCTACCAAAAACTACTGTGAGGACCACCTGCATAGAGAGGTTATTTTGGAGACACATTTTAAATAATGAAAATGCTAAAATAGTAATAAGCCATGCTTGGGGTCAAAAATATCTGTAACCTTTGAGTTTGACCTTGTTTTCCTCTCTGCAATTCTGTGCTTCTTTGAAAGATGCTGAGGGAACTCCCTCGTGACTTGTTTGTTAAACCTAGACAATGGAAGTTCTTTTTATCTTATTATCACCTCCTTAGCTCATGACAGGGCCTTTCTAGGCACTTGACGCTCATGTCACACTGGGCACGCCCTACATTAAAGAAAACTGGAAAGAACAAGTGTATAGTGGCTTTTTTCTTTTTGGCCTCCCTGGGAAGCCCATATCCATGTCTTGGATGTCTATCTCTCTCTGAGGGCCCACATTCTAGTGTAGACTTAATAAACTCTACAACCTTGTTTCACTCTTGTTGACTTGTCCTGAATTTTTTGTGTGTGTGATGAAGCCAAAGACCTGAGTAGAGAACTAACCTGGGTGGAGAACCCCAACTAGGGAAACTCCGTAGGCTGAGCTGTACCTCTGCTGTGCCATAGGTAAAAAGATTGTGTCTCAAAAATAAAAATAAAATAAAATAAAACGAAGACAAGTCAGAAAGAGGAGAAGGTAAGAGAGTAGGAGATCAGCCCGGGGGGATAGATGTGCACCTCACATGAGAATACACTCAGAGGTCTGTGCCTGGAATGGGTTAGTGGATTCCCAGTGTCCTCAAAGGACTGGGCTCAAAGGTGGGCATTTGAAAAGATTAGGAATCTAGACAGCAACCGTTCTTGACAAGACAGCAGAATCCACTAAACAATGTTCTTTCCATTGTTGGGGGCAATGCATGTCTCACAGCCTTTTTCATCCTTCTTGGATAAATGTAGAAATGAGGAATGATTTTAGTTCTGTTTCCTTCCAGCACATATGCTGTTTTTCAGGGTATTACCTATCAGGAAAGCACTCACCACCAGACCAAAGCCTTTGCCTCAGAGAGGCTGACGTAAATATTCATACTACAGGTGGCTGGGAAGCACACAGCTAGGCTAGGAGGTAGATGGCTGCAAAAGCCTCTATTTCATTTCTTCCTGCCTACAACCCTCTAACACATGGGGAAAATGAAGATTTACATTTTAAAAGAGAAATAGGTTGCTTAGTATTCTAACTGAAGCAAGTCCCACTCTCCCCCAAATGAACTGGAATCATGAAAGATTGTGAATGTCAAGGAAAAAAAAAGTACTATACTGATATTTTAAAAATATTTTCAATCTATGTGCAAGACTTTTGTCCTTTGTGGATAGAAACCTAATACAGCTGCGCAGAACTTAAGGGGCAGAGAAAGGGGTATTGCAAGTTCAAAGCCAGCCTGAGATACATAGCAAGACCCTGTTAAAAAAAAAAAAGCAAAACTTGGAAAGTGCTCTATGCGCATTGCTGTCATGCTAATAAAGAGTGCTTTGGAAGGAAAGGTCAACAGTGATCCTAACGTTACTGTAGGGATACGGCCTAGGAAGCAAGGGAATAGACATAGCTCTGAGTCGGAATCACTCTAGGCTTATCTGGCCCACCTCGACTCCAGACCTTACTTCACCCTGTTTGGCCCCTCAGGATGGCTGGTTAGCCAGAGGTGGGCAAGATTCCTCATGAGAGGAACAACTTAAGACAGGCACAGTCCCAGAAGGGCCATCAGGAGGGCCAACAGCTTGCTGTACTTAAGCCCATGAGGCCAAGGCAAAGCAACTAAAATAGTCCCTAACAGCTTGCCATAGACTCATCCAGCTTCAGCCTTGAGGCAGAGCCCCTGGCCCATGTAGTGAGGCAAGATAGCCAGCTAGGGTGTGCCCCTTCTTGAATTTCAGGCCACCTTACATCATTTGGTAACATCTGATTGGCTCTCTAAAAACATCGGTGTGACATCACGAGCTCTGATTGGCTGTCCAAAAGGGCTTATAAGGGCAGTGCATAGGTCAGAACTTGAGATGGCTGAGCAGGAGAGCAGGAGAAGAGTGTGTTGTTCAGACTACAATAAAGTTCAACCCTGAGGTACCATCTACCTCGCTCCCAGAGTGGGTTACTCTGTTATACTCAAGCAAGGGGGGCTAGCTGAAAGTGGGGTCTCAGTTCACTACCAGAATTGAGCCTCATAGGTTATTACTGGAAAAACTGAAGTAGAAGGGATAAAATGGGGAAACCAGTTTGGTGAGTTGGAGAAGGTGATTAAAACATAGCAGGTACAATTCTTACTATTTTCAAGATGTCATCTGGTTTTAAACAATTGCAAGATAGAAATTTTAGACCTGAAAGAGCTTAGAAATGCACTCTCTTCACTAATTTTGTAGATATGGAAGCTGACACCCAGATAGACTGAAACACTTTCCTAAGGCCACCCAGCTAGTGAATGATCTGATGAGGTGAGTAAACAGTTCCCTGGGGCTGACTATATGAGGCATAATCTCTAAGATAAAATGCATTTCTTCACAAAAATCTTTACTGCAAATCAGAGACAGTACAGTGCCCTCTGGTGGCTTTTCATTTTATCTTACAAATCCTCCCTATTTCACATTTCTGTCTTAGAGGTTGAGGATATTTGGAGATGGTGTAAGGTGGTCTGCCTTGGGAAAATTGTCAATAGCTATTCACAAACTCAAGAGAGCAAAACTTACGAAGACTTCTAGTAAGTTAGGGTTTTGACCAGAAATTAGGGATAAGGATGAGAAACACTATTAAAGGTAAAGGGCAGGGAGTTAAAAATTGGAAACATAGTTATTACTGGTAGTGAATGCATTGACCAAGTGTTTTATCAGGAAAATAAGAAAACTACATTTGTACTTTCACTAACAAATTCAGTTGCCTGTCTTCCATTCTCTCTTTTAATTCTAATCCTGCTCCTCCTCTTCCTCCTCCTCCTTCTCCTTATTCTTATTCTTCTAGATAGGGTCTATCTATGGGTCCCAGCCAGGCCACAAAAATGTGGCTGCTATTATTCTTCCAAGTGTGTGTCTGAATTAAGAAATGTTTTAAAAAAGGAAGGAAAGAAGGAAAAGGAAGGGAAGGAGGGAAGAGAAGGACCCAGCAGTTCACTCCTGAGACAATTAGCCATTGAAAACCCTTTGAATAGCAGAGAAGCACTGCCAAATATGCTGGAAAATGAGCCTCCCTACCAAGCTGGAAGACATTCAAGGGACAACTGGGAAAGAGTTGCCTCCTCAAAGTAGAGTTCCTTATATATTCTGGATATTAATCTTACTGTAAGAATAGTTTGCAAATACGTTCTCTCTTCACTCTGTTGATTGTTTCCTTTGCTATGCAGAAGGTTTTTAGTTTGATATAATCTGATTCGTCTATTTTTATTTTTGTTACCTGTGCTTTGGGGTCTTATATTGAAAGAAGGAAGAAAGAAAAGAAAGAAAGAAAGAGAAAGAAAGAAAGAAAGAAAGAAAGAAAGAAAGAAAGAAAGAAAGAGAAAGAAGAGAAATTTGCCTACATCAATATCTTCTAGTATTTCCTTATATTTTCTTTGAGTAGTGTTTTCAGGTCCCACATATAGGTGTTTATTAGTATATAATTGTAGTTTCTTGTGATCCTTTGTATTTCTGTGTTATCAGTTGTAATGTCTCCTATATCATCTCTAATTTTATCTGCGTTTCTCTCTCTCTTTTCATTGTTAGTCTGCCTAAAGGTTTATCTGTTTTGTTTATCTTTTTACTAAACCAATTTTTCATTCCATTAATCTTTTTTTTGTGTGTGTGCGGTCTTATGGGTTTGAACCCACAGCCTTCAACATGCTAGACAAGTGTGTTCTACCACTGATCTGCACCTCAGTCACCTTTCTCCCCAACTTTAAAAAAAAAAAAATTCTTTTACTTTGTGATAGGATCTTGCTAATTTGCACAGCCTGCCTCTGGCCTCAAACTTGTGATCCTCCTGCCTGATCCTCCTGAGTCACTGGGATTTCAGGTATGTGCCACCACTCCCAGCCATTTCATTAATCTTTTTTTTTTCCCCAATTTTATTCATTTATGCTCTGGTCTTTCTTTCTTTCCTCTTACTAACTTTGGATTTGGCTGGTTCTTGCTTTTCAAAGTCTTTAAGATGTATCACTAGGTTGTTTTTTGAAATCTTCCTTTCCTTTATGACTTTTTATTCTGTTTTATTTGACAGGGTCTCCCTATGTAGCCCAGGTTGGCCTCAAACTCATGCTCCTCCTGCCTCAGCCTCCTAAGAACTGGGATTACAGGGATGCACCACCATGCCCAGCTTCCTCTCCCTTCCCCCACCAAATCCCCTACTCCTACCCACCTCTGTCACTGGTGGGTTGAACCTAGAGGCTCTAGCTTCCCAAATTACCGGAATTATAGGCATAGAGCCTGCATATGACTCTATTGTTTTGATGTATGCATTTATTGGTATAAACTTCCCTTTTAATATTGTTTTTGCTGTATCTCATAGGTTTTGATACAGTGTGTGTTTTCATTATTATTATGTAGCTTAGGCTGGCCTAGAATGTGCTATGCAGTCCAGGCTGGCCTTGAATTTACCATCCTCTGTCTCCATCTCATATGTGCTGGGATTATAGTCATGTGCCTCCACACCCTGTTCAATGTACTGGGTTTTCATTTTGACGTTTTTCAAGAAATTTTTTAGCAATTGTGAGGCTAAAGCAAGAGGATAATGAGTTCCAGGCCAGAGGCAGCCTGCACAACTTAATGAGACCCTGCCTTGTTGACCTTTCCAGGTCGGGGACTTAAAGGCAGGGGCTTATGAGAAAAGAAGAGACAAAGACAGTGGGGCACAGGGGGACAGGAAGCTGAATGACTCCAAGGAACAGAAGTTTATTTCTGCACGTTTTATACTTGTACAAGCAGGAAATGTACTATGTTCAAAACAACTCTAGCTAGGTAAATGATTTATATTGAGAGGGAGTTAAGTACTAATTATTCCCAGCAATTCAGCCCATTTGATCATGGCAAATGGCAAGTAGTTTACTGAATAAGGAGCTGGAGTCAAGCATGAGGTCTCAAGGGTACAAAGAACAGAAGCATCCCATCACGTGCTGTTGCCAGGAACTACGTTTAGTTCCTCTGCTGCCAAGTCTTCCTGGCAACTCAGCATTTGGCACGTACACAGTGCACGACTGCCCCTCTGCCCTGAGACTACTTGTGCAAGTCTCACTAGTAGGGATCTGGAGTCAAGCATGATGTCTCAAGAGTACAAAGAATAGTCACGTCTACTTGCTCTTCCCAGGAACTACATTTAGTTCCTCTGCTGCCAAGCCTTCCTGGCAACTCAGGATTTGTGATGTCATGACTGCCACTCTGTCTCAAGACTAACTGTGCAAGTCTCTATACTGCCACAAAATAAAAAATTAAAAAAGGGCCGGGAGTGGAGTTCAGTGTTAGAGCACGTGCCTAGCATGTACAAGGCCCTGGGTTCAACACTCCAGGACTGTAAAAACAATTTTTTTTTTCTTTTTTAATTTCTCTTTTGATTTTTTCGATGATTCACTGGTCGCCAGGAGCAGATTGTTCAATTTATATGTGTTTGTATATTTTGCATTGCTTTTCCTCTTGTTTTCTAGTTTTATTCTGCTGTGGCCTGAGAAGGCAGATAATAATTTCAATTTTTTTAAATTTATTGAAATTTGACTTTTGCCCTAACAAATGGTCCATCCTAAAGAATATCTCATTTGCTGCTGAGAAGAACATATGTTGTGCAACTATTGTATTAAGTACAGTATTAAGTATTCTGTAAATGCCTGTTAGGTCCATTTGGTCTGTAGTATAGTTCAATTCTAATATCTGCTGATTTTCTATCTAAATGATTTGTCCTTTGATGAAAGTGGGGTGTTGAAGTGAACTCTTATTGTATTGCAATCTATTTCTCCCTTTATAGCTAATAATATTTGCTTTATATATTTGGGTTCTCAGGGTTGGGTTGCATGTATACTTATAATCATCATATCTCTGCCAAATCAACACTTTTATCAATGTGTGGTGATGGTGCATGTGAAGGATCCCAAACCAGGATCAAGTCTTAGGGTTCCAGGCTGGCAGTGGCTGGGTTGCCACAATGGTAACCCTGTTGGGGGCAGAGGCCTCCTGCAACTTGGCTCCATGCTCAGCTTGTCCTGCCATGAATCTCTTCATGCTGCAGGTGGTACAGCTGACAGATGCCATTTTGAGGATGTCTAACATAAAGGTATCTGTCCTCCCAAGAAAGCAGAATCTTGGGCATATTTATAATAAGAACATATCTCAAAGAGATCGTGATTGCCTTCAGGTTATGGAGCCCATGCCTGTACAGGGGCCTGATGTAGAAGCCTACTGTCTATGCTGAGAATGCAAATATAAAGAAAGAAGCTCTATCCCAGTCAAGTCATTATTATAATTTATCTCTCTATTTTGGTTCTTCTACTTCTGTACATGGTGTATCTTACCCTAGTTGAGCCCATACTGCAGAGGCACCTCTTCAGGTGCTCACAACTGACACAGCAATGATGTTGTTGGGGCTCCTCAGGCTTTTGCAAATGCCCACCATGTACTGGCCTGCTCCCACAGTCAAGCCAATATTCTGAACAAAGTAATGTTGCTCAGCAGTGCTGGAAGCTTCAAGTTCAAGAGCAGCAAAAATCTCTTTGACTGACATGTTGTCCTCTGCTAATTAGGAATCAAATTCAAGGTGACTAGAAAAAACTAACCTGCAGCTGTACCACACTGACATCTGGTCCCATCAGATCTCAGAAGCTAAGCAGGGTCTGGCTTAGTTAGTACTTGGATGGGAGACCACCTGGTAACACCAAGTGCTGTAGGTTTGGGAGAATGATGTGGCAACCCATTCCCCAAAACAATCAGCCATTGAAAACTCAATGAATAGCAGAGAAGCACTGACATAGTGCCAGCATGGCACAGTGTCAGGAAGTGTTTCATCTGTTGTATATGTGTGGTCTTTCTCATCTTCTAGCATCTTAAAGGACTTGTGCACTTGCAAAAAAGAAATTTTATTTTAAACTCAAGCCTCCCTAGATCGATGGCATATACATATTGGTCAGTATTTCTGGTCATATTGAGAAGTATCTGATATTTTTTAATTTAAATTAAATTAAGTTTATGAAGCAGTTGTGTGAACTCAAATGTGTGCAGTTGAACTAGGACTGAACTAAACCTCTTTCCCCCTTTGGTTTTCATTTGTGTGGAATTTATTTTTCCAACCTTTCACTTTCAGTGTGTGTTTACCAGTGAAGTGAGTTTCTTGTAGGCATCATATAGTTGGGTCTTGTATTTTAATTCATTCAGCCAGTCTGTATCTTTTGATTGGGGAATTTAATCTATTTATACCCAAAGTTATTATTGATAGATAAGAACTTACTCCTGTCATTTTGTTAGTTGTTTTCTAATTATTTTGTATATTATCTTTTCCTTTCTCCCTCTCTTATTTATTTTCATGGTTTGGTAGTTTTCTGTCATGATAAGGTTTGCTTCTCTTTTCTTTCTCTTTTATGTATCTGCTCTACTAATGAGTTTTGTATTTTTGTGTGTTTTTATGATGATAATTATCATTCTTTTGCTTCTAAAGCAGGACTCACTTAAGCATTTCTTGCAGGGCCAGTCTGGTGGTGGAAAGGTCTTTTAGGTTTTGCCTGTTAAGAAAGACTTTTTCTGTGTTAGTCAGATTTTGCACTGCTATGATAAAATACCTGACAGAAACAGTTTGAAGAAAGATTTATTTTAGTTCAAAGTTTCAAAAGTTTCAGTCTATCATATCAATAAGGGCATTGAGGACCAGAGCAGTTCACATCATGGTAGCTAGGAAGCACAGAGAGTATTGGAGAGGAGCCTGGGACAAGATACAGCCCCCAAGGACATGCTTCCTGTGACCTATGTCCTCCAGCTGGGGCCCCACCTCCTAAAACTTCTACCACCTCCCAAAATAGTGCACCATCTGGAGGCCCAGTTTTCAACACATCAGCCAGGGAGGGGGGCATTTTATATTCAAACCATAACAAACTTTATTTCTCCTTAATTTCTGAGATGTAGTCTTGCTGAATATAGTATTCTTGGTTGGCAGTTTTGTTTTGTTTGTTTTTCCTTCAGGACTCTTAATATATCACGCCATTCTCTTTGCACTTGTAAACTTTCTGCTGAGAAATCTGCTGTTAGTCTGATGTTTTATGTAACTTGACGCTTTTGTTGCTTTTGTAATTCTGTCTTTGTCTTTGACTTTTGACAATCTGACTATAATAGGCCACGGAGAAGGTATTTTTTGATTCAATCTACTTGGGGTCCTTAGACTTTCCTGAACCAGATGTCCATATCTCTTTCAAGACTTGAGAAGTCTTCAGCTATTATTTCATTTGATAGGTTTTCTATGCATTTTCCTTTGCCTTTTCCTTCTTATACCTTCACTAAGACAATATTTGTTTATTAATTGTCTCATATGTCTCATAGCCTTTCTTTACTTTTTCTTTTTTCTTTTTATTTTCTCTCCTCTCCTTTACTCCTCCTCCACTTCCTCCTCCCCTACTTCTCCTCCTCCTCCTCCCCTATTTCTCCTCCTCTTCCTCTGTCCCTCCTCCTCCTCCTCTTTTTCCTCCTCCTCCTTCCTCTTCTTCCTCCTCCTCCTCCTCTCTCTCTCTTTCTTTTTCTCTCTCTCTCTCATCTTACCAGGTTTTTCACAAGACTTGTCCTCAAATTCAGAAATTTTTCTGCTTGGTCTAGTCCATTGTTGAAGCTCTCAAATGCATTTTATTTATTTATTTATTTATTTATTTATTTATTTATTTTAATTTATTTATTTTTGAGACAGGGTCTTGCTATGTAACCTAAGCTGGCTTCAAATTTATTATATAGTCCTGGCTGATCTGGAACTTGGGATCTTCTTGCCTCAGCCTCTTAAATTCTGGGATTACAGCTATGCACCACCACACTCATCTTCAATTATGTCTTTTTATTTCACTGACTAAAGTTTTTAGTTTCAAGATTTTTATTTGGTACTGGGGGTTGAACATAGGGCCTTGCTCATATTTTACAAGCATTCTACCACTGAGCTGCACCAAAGCTCCTTTTTAAATTCTTATCTTGAGATAAAATTTTGCTAAGTAAACAGGGTGCCTCTGGCCTTGAACCTGTAATCCTCCTGCATCCACCTCCCAAGTCACTGGAATTATAGGCATGCACCACAACACCCAGCTCAGCTCTAAGATTTCTCATCAGTTCTTTCTTAGGATTTCTCTTTGTTGAATTTCTCATTCATATTATAATTGTTTTTCCCCATTTTGTTGAATTGTCTATCTGTATTTTCTTGCATCTCACTAAATTCCATTATTATCATTATTTTGAATTCTTTTTCAGGCATTACATAGATTTGCTTCACCTCAGGATCTGCTTCTGGAAAATTATTGTGTTCCTTTGAAAGCATTAGGCTTCCTTGCTTTTTAATATTTCTTTTGTCCCTATGTTAATATCTGTATATCTGGTGTAATAGTCATGTCTTCTAATTTTATGGAGTAATTTTCATTTTCTTTTCTTTTTCTTTATTTTACTTTACTTTTATTTTACTTTACTTTCTCTTTTCCCTAGTACTTTGGGGTTGAACCCAAGACCTTGGCCTCACACACACTTAGCAAGAGCTCTACCCCTGGGCTATACCCTCAACCCATTTTTTACTTTGTTTTTCATTTTGAGACAGGGTCTCACTGAGTTATGCAGGTTGCTTCTAGCCTCGAATTTGTGAATCTCCTGCCTCTGCCTTCTAAATTGCTGGGATTACAGGTATGCACCACAGTACCTGACTTGAAAAAGACTTTTTCTTTAAATTAGAAGTAGAGTGTAAGTTAGTAGATGGCTTTGGTTCTAACTGAGCTCAGAAGTACAGCCTCTGTGTGATTTCTTCAGCTGTAATCAACATGAATGGTGTCTATGATGCCTCAGTGGTCTAGATAGCAGCATTTCGTAGAAGTAGTGATACTACCTTGAGTGGACATGGGCTTCCAAAAATGCATATCCTCAGATCTTGCAGTATCAAGCACCAATGCCATTGGGGCTTATGACGGTTACAGCCATGGTCCTGGGACATTGAGAGGACTGTCCTCAGCTTCTCCAGAGTTGGGGAGGGTGATGCTGGGGCTTGTGGTGCTGGTATCCATGGTTTCAGAATCAGGGGACATGTAAGGGACTGTCCTCCACCCTGTGACATATGCTCTGGTCCTAGAACTGCTGGCAGCATCAGGTGGCTACCGACTGGCTCCTATGGCAGGATGAAGTCTAGCAGTGGCTCCATTCCAAAGATGGTGCTGGGCTGTATCAACATGGCTTGGGGAGTTGATTGAGCAATGTGAGTTCATTTTTTGGAGCAAAGCAGTTGCTTGGACCTGAGCTTGCTCCCCAAACTGGTTTAAATCCTTTAAGGGCTGTGGAGTTCTCCTAAAGATAAGGCTGCCAGTCCATAGCAATGATGGAGGTTGTTGGAACTCTGCTATTTACATCTTCCCAGCAATGTGGTGTTCTCCCCTCCTGGAGGAGTTGGGGTCACAGTAGAAGTGTGCTTTCCTTCCCATTCATTCTCCCTCTCTCTCTCCCTCTTTCTCTCCTATCTTTCCAAATCTCCATGCTATTTAAGGTTCTCATCACTTTCTTGCTGAGTTCCAGAGTTCTTCCTCAGTCACTCTTCTCAAGATGCAGTCTTTCTTTTGTTGCTCTGGTTCTTCTCTGTGGCAGAGGCAAGTATAGCGCTATTCAGCCAACAGTGTCTTATTTTTAATATAGAGGTTTTCACAATTTTTGTTAAAATTATTCTAGGTGATTTTTTTGTTATTTTATTTTTGTGTGGGATTTTTGGCATGCCTGGCTATTATTGTTTTTATTTCTTATTTTTATCTTATTTTTGTTACTTTAAATGGTATTTTTAAAATTTTTCATCCTCAAATTTCCTCATTGTTAGCAAAATGCAATTTATTTTGCCCATTGAATTTGTTTCCTGCAACCTTGTCAAATTCATTTATTATTTCTAGTTAGGTGTTTGTGGATTCACTTGGGTTTTCTACATATACAATCATGTCATCTATAAAAAAAAGTTTTGCTTTCTCTTTACAATCTTTATGTCATTTTCTATTTCTTGCCTGGCTGCCCTGGCTCAGATTTCCAGCACAGAATTGAATAAAGTGGTAAGAATGGATATCTTTACTTTTTTACAACTTTAGAGGAAAGTGTTCAAAATTTCACCATGATGTCTGATGTCATCTACAGGTTTTTAGAGACAACCTTATCAAATTAATGGCATCTCTTTCAATTTTTAATTTTCTGTGAATTTTTGTTATGAACAGATGTTAAATTTAATGAAATGCTTTCTGTGTATCTCCTTAGGAAATCATATACTTTTTCTCCTTAATAATATGGTGAGTTATGTTGCTTGTTTTAAGAAAAACTTTTAGCATGGCAAATTTCAAAGACATTTCAAAGTAAATAGAATAGTATAACCTACCAGGTACCCACCACATACCTTCTTATATCATTTGTACTATCAGGGAGAAAATATTTCTTTCCTAATCCATTATTAGGTTCATGGCTTTTGAATAACAGAGATTCATGGCAGAGACCCCTTAAAACAAAAGACAAGTTAAAAAGAGAAAAGCATACAAATTTATTTAATATACTTTTTACATGTCATGTTGTTAGGTGCCATCAAGTCAGTGTCCAACTCATAGAGACCCTATGTACAACAGGAGAAACACTATTGTTAGTGCTTCTCTGCTATTCATAAGGTTTTCAGTGGCAGATTGGTTTTTTGGTTGTGGGTTGCCAGGTCCTTCTCCCAAGCCTACAGTATCTGGTGTTCCCAATCTCCCATCCAAGTACTAATCAGGCACAACCCTGTTTAGCTTCCGAGATCTGACGGGATTTGATGCCACAGTGCTACGGCTGCAGGCTTACGTGTCATAGGAACCTTCAAAACTGAAGACTCAAGCCAGGCATAGTAGCACCTGCCTGTAGTCCCATCTATTTGGAGGGCTGATACAGGAGAATCACTTGACTGCAAGAGTTTGAGATCAGCATGGCAACATAGTGAGACTCTGCCTCAGAAAAAGAAAGAAAAAGGAAAAAAATGAAATGCATACTTAAAAGAAAGAAGGAAAACGATATGTTTATGGACAATCATCCGGAAGTGTGATTGGAGGACAATTTCTGGGTCATATGGTAACTCCAGGTTTAATTTGTGGGGAACTTTTTTTTCCTTCTTTTATGTTCAATTTTTGAGGAATTGCCAAATTGTTTGCCAAAGCAGCTGTTCCATTTCACATTCCCACCAGCAGTGTATGAATCAGCAGTGATTTCTATAACCATTGTCAGCACTTGTTATTTTGATTATAGCCATTTTAGTGGGGGTGTCACTGAGTATTCTGAAAAAGGCTTAGAACAAAATCAGAGTAAGATCCAAAATAACCTGATGCCCTTACAAATAAAACAGGACATTCTCACCCTAAGCACCAAGAACTGGAAGGGGTCATTCACTAAACATACTTGTAGCCAGAGGTAGTGGCACATGTCTGTAATCCTCATACTTGGGAGGCTGAGGTAGAAGGATCATGAATTTGAGGCCAGCCTGATCTACATGGGCCCTATCGAGAGAAAGAGGAGAGAGAGGGACTTATTTGTACATATTGTAAGTCAAAAAAATAAACAATTGTACTCAGCTGTCTAAAAAACTAAAGGAAAGAAATAAGGCAGATGAGCAATGAGGATCCTATGAAGCAGGAAACAAGCATCCAATTTCTTTACATTCAAAAGAAGATTAAGATATTAAAAGAGAGCCTTCAAATGTGTTATTGATACAGGAGATACGATATCAACTTCAAACTGGGGCTCCATTATACACCCTTTCTTGGAGTCAATGAACTATTCAGTGGTGGGTTTCTCTAATAACCTGCACATCTTATGCGCTCATCAATGTTAGGCCTCAGACCACGGAATATTCTTTTCTCCCTTGTGACATGATACCCACTAACTTAATAGTAAGGGACCTACTGGGCAAATGGCATTGTCAAGAAGAAAGATTCTCCTGATGGCTCCTTCCTTGAAATTTACCATTCCTCAATTAAAAATGAGGTTATACTTTATTTGGACAGTATTAGTTAATTTCACACTGCCTTGACAGAATGCCTGTTAGAAACAGCCTAAGGAAGGAAAGATTTATTTTGGTTCATGATTTCAGAGAGTTTTACTTCATAGTGGTGGGAAGGCATAGCAGAGGCAGGAGTGCATGGCAGAGGATATCTGTTTACATCACTGACCAGGAAGCAGAGGGAGCTTTCAGGAACCCAAGGCCTGAAACCTTCAAAGGCCTGCCCCAGTCCCCGACCCATTTCCTAAAGCTAGGCCCCTCCTCCCAAAGATTTCACAACCTCCCAAAATAGCACCACCATCTGGAGACCAAATGTGCAACGTATGAGCTTGTGGGGGACATTTTACATTCAAACCATAACCCATAAGTTGACTTACTTACCTATATATTTTTTTCTTTCTTCTTCTTTTTTTTTTTTTTTTTTTTTTTTGAGACAGGGTCTCACTGTTAAGGCCCAGGCTGGTCTCCAATTTAACAATCCTCCTGCCTCAGTGGCCAGAGCACTGGGATTACAGGCCTGCACCACCACACCTGGCCTCCTTATATCTCAATAAAGCCCAAACTCAAGACGTCTCCAGGGTGCCAGGATCTTGTTGTTGTTAGGTGCTGTTGAGTCAGGTCTGACTCATAGTGACCCTATGTGCAACAGAACGAAACACTACCCGGCACTGTAGCACTCCCTGACACTGTGCCATGCCTGGCACTATGTCAGTGCTTCTCTGCTATTCATAGGGTTTTGGAAAATTGCTTGTTTCGGGATGTTTTGAGATTGGGCTGCCAGCTTCTTCTCCCATTTTTTGCGGTGCTAGGGATCAAACCCAGGGCCTCAGGGAGCACAGAGCAAGCCCTCTACTAACTGAGCTAAACCCCAGCTACACCAGGATCTTGGTAAGCCAAAAATTCTACCAAAACTGTCAGAATTAGTGAGCCTGAATACTTCAAGATGAGGTTGACCTTTGAAATATCACCAAGAGCTTTGAAAGCACACTGGATATCCCAGACACCCTGGAAAGTGCAGGAAAGCACCAGTTCTCAGATACCTCTTCCCAAATTGGGAGGTGAGAGGGTGAGGAACAACCTAAGGCTTTCTCTGAGAGCCCAAGAAAGGGCTGTTCTGTATAGCTCTTATCTCAGGTACTATGGTACCCCTCTGCAAGCCAAAATCAGGGAGGCACAGTGTTCATGCAAACTTCAGATCAAACTCTTTCTTCGCCTCCCTTCACCCTGCCACAAACGTACCCAAGGGCCCTGGGCCTTCCTGCCTGAAGACTTTCCCCAGCACTGGCACCCAGCATTGAGAGGAATCCAAGTTAACACCTTCAGCCTGGGTGTGTTAGATAACTAGCTCAGGCATTAGCAGGCAATATGGAGGAAAAGCGGACTGAAAGTGGCTCTGGGCCGTTCCACCACAGTGAAGAAGCCACCTGTGTCTCTGAGGACACTGAAGGGCATTTTCAAATGGGTTCCACACCCTATCCAAGCCATTGAGCCATTTATAAAGCCAAAACCCTAGGCCCATGTCACACTAGGTGCCCAGGGCTGATGTCACACTGGGCATTCCCTACTTGGAATAAAACTAGAGGGAACATGTACCCAGTCTCTCTCTTCATCCACTCCTCCACAAGCGTGCGCTCGCGCTCTCTCGCGCTCTCTCTCTCTCTCTCTCTCTCTCTCTTCCTTTCTCTCTCCTTCTCTTCTCTCTCCAGTAACCACGTGCACACCTCTCCCTTCTCTGAGGCCACCATCTTCTCTGTCTAACCCAGCCATCTTTCCTCCTAAACCCCTGCTTAATTAATTCTCCTGTTTTCTGGCTTCTTTACCTTCCCCTGGGGAACAGACACCACCTTACTGGTCAAGTCAACCAGTGAACGCAGCTAGGCTTCTCCAGGTGTCTCAGTTTTCCCTGTAATTATTCCTTAAAGGCGTACTATGTTTAATAAACCTTACCTGTTCTCTCTAAGGTAACTTCTGTATAGGGTATAAATTCATTTATATGAGGAATACAAGGACCGAGGTTTTGCTGCCAGATTCCCTGATCCGTGCTCTGGACCCGCCTGACTCTACTACCCACGTCTTCCCGATAACAAGTGTACTCCGGACTGTGGAGCGGACGGAGTCGCACAGGTTGGGCCACACCAGCAGGCTGGCAGGCGGTGAGGTGCTGCGCAGACCTTCACCTTTACCCCCCACGGGGTTCCGGGTTGAGGGTGGGGCACGAAGCCAATCTCGCCGCTAGGGGGTGCTGCGCGCCCAGAGGACTCAGCCCCAATGACGGGACAGAATGCCGGTCAGTTGCTCTGGCCATGGCACGGAGGCGAGACAGACCCGGAGATCGTGGTGCGCGGCGCCACCCGGCGGGGACCCGACCTGGAGTCCCTGAGGCTTTGGCCTTGCAGTCGAGCGGGCCGGAGCAGTCCGAGGAGTGACAAAGGAGAAGGCTCCGTGCGGCACGGGGGTCTGGGAGGGGAGCTCCAAGGAGGCGACCACCCATCCCGGCCCATGGAGTCCCGCTGGGGCTCAGCCCTCCGTCTCCCGAGATGGAGTCGCGGACACAGCCAGCCCGAGGCGCGGCCTCTCCCCCCGGCCGCCTCCCTGCAGAGCCATCCGGCTCGGGACCCGACCCGTTGCTCCCGACCGCCCCCGATCCTCCAGGACGCCATCCGCCCCACTGTCGCCCGCTGGGGTGCATCTTGTGCCCACTGAGGCGCCTCAGGTAGTTCGTCCTCTTGGAGACCCCGAGATCTCCTGGAGGAGCTCCCCCAGATCTCGGGTGGGCTTCGTGGCTCCCCGAAAGGCTCCACCAGAGTCTCCGCATCCAGCGGGATCTGACAGTCCTGGGTCGGTGCTACTCGACTGATAGAGGGAAGAAGAGGGGACGCTGGCACTCGCCCTATTCCGAGTAAATTAGCAGAGAGAGAAGAATCCCTGGAGTAACTGCCTAAATTGGAAAGGCCCAGGATTTGGAGGAAAAATATCGAGGGGATAGCAGTCCTGTAGAATCTGTCTTGGGAGAGCTGTCGCCAGCATTGCTCACGCCAGCGATCCACGTTTCTTGGTCTGCTGGGTGCAAATGAAGCATCCGTTCCTCACTCCACTGACCCTTGGCCTCTATCTGCCAAAGCCTCCACTCGTTTGCGCAAACCAAACACCCACTTCGTCCCAGTACTACAGTGTCCTCTCCTCCATCATTCCTTCTCATCTCCTAAAGGATTAATCTCTACAATTGCAACCAATTTATTTCGATGTGCATTTAATTAAAGTTTCTTTTTGGAGAGATATGTCTCCATTAGCAGCTCAATATTTTAAAAATCAGCAATTAAAAGTAGACTTTCATTGTTGCTGGCAGCTCAGAGGGATAAAAACTGCCAGCACCAAGGCGTACACTGTCATTAAATTTTTACAATCTAAAACCACACAGCCATAGATATAGCACACCATAGATAATGCATATCAAAGAGTTATGAGAATTCTCCAGAGTTTGGAATCGCCTGGCTTGAAAATAACTACGACATTGCAAAGCAAATAGCTACAGGCTTAGAAACAGAAATTAAATTTAAAGATACTGCCTTCTATAGAAAAGAACACTTTTCATTTGATACATAGGCTGAACCAATTATCCATGGGGAAGATAAGTTTAAAATTAATTTCTCCTTATAATTGAAAATGTGCCTGCAGCTGTACCACGCTGGCATCCAATCCCATCAAATCTCGGAAGCTAAGCAAGTTTGGGCCTGGTTAGTAGTTGGATGGGAGGGACCATCTGGAAACACCAGGTGCTGTGACCTTGGAAGAAGAACCTGGCAGCCCACTCCTCCCCCTTAAAAAAATCAATCAGCCATTGAAATCTATGAATAGCACAGAAGAACTGATATAGTACAGCACATGACAGTGTCAGGGTAGTGCTTTGTTCTGTTGTACATACGGTTGCTGTGAGTGGGACCCAACCTGACAACACCTAACAACAATAATTGAAGATACTTGGTAGACTGCATAAACAGATGTTTCCAATTATATATGAATCATGAAACTTCTTTCAGTTACTTGTATGAATCACCTCCTCAAGATCCATGGTGTAAGAGGGACCAATGACATATGCTACTGTATAAATTTACATTTAAAATTAAATTCTGGTTGAGTGTGGTGGCTCATGCCTGTAATCCCAGTGACTCAGAAGGTGGAGGCAGGAAGCTTGCAGGTTCCAGGCCAGAAGCAGCCTGCATAATTTAGCCAGATTCTGTCCCAAGATAAAAAAATTTAAAAATGGGCTGGGAATGCAGCCCAATGGTAAAGCATTTGCAAAGTATGTGTGAGCATGTGTGGTTCAACACCCAACTACCTCAAAAATTGATTAATTGTCAGCAGAGGCCTACTCTGTTACAATACAGGGTATTGTACTCCCCTCCCAGGAGCTATGACTTGGAGCCCCTCCCTGTCCTGGGTCCCAGCAGAGGCTGGGGGAGGGAAACCAGACTTCCACCAGCAATAACAAAATGGCACTCTCCTTTTCCCCACCACCACATCAGAGGAGTTCTGCTAAACCGGAGATTCAAATAAATCCCAAAGCCTTTTTTCTTTCTTTTTTTGCAGTGCTAGGGATTGAACCCAGGACCACCTCATGCTAAGCAGATACTCTACCACTGATCCATACTTGCAGCCCCACACCAAAAATCTTATAATACCATACCCCAAAGCCAATTTTTCAACAAATAATCACTCATACAATAATGGGCACCTAGAAACTGATTTTGACTGTGGGTGCAGTGGCACACACCACTAATCCCAGTGACTCAGGAGTGTGAGGTAGGAAGTTTGCAAGTTTGGGGCCAGAGGCAGCCTGCATAACTTAGTGAGATCCATGGCTCAAAATAAAAAATAAATAATGTGCTATGGGTGCAGCCTGGTGGTAGAGCCCTTGCAAAGTATATGTGAGGTCCTGGGTTCAACCCCCAAGTACCGTGAAAGAAAGGAAGGAAAGAAAGAAAGGAAGGAAGGAAGGGGGGAAGGAAGGAAGGAAGGAAGGAAGGAAGGAAGGAAGGAAGGAAGGAAGGAAGGAAGGGGAAGGGAAGGGAAGGGAAGGGAGGAAGGAAGGAAGAAAGAAAGAAAGGAAGAAAGACACTGACTTTGCTAAAAGGCACTGACTCCTCACTTGGGCCTAGAAGGTAACTAAAAGTGAAGGACACTGGTCATTGACCTAACTAACTCCATTTTGTCCCTCTATGCCTATCTTTTTCTCTTTTAACCTTTCCTCTTGTGTGGTCTTCTCCTGGAGTCACTTTGGATTCCAGAAACAACAGGGTTGATCAATAAAAATATCTATGACAAGGGATCAAAACTCTCCCCAAGCAATGATGAGTTTCCAAGGACAGACCACTCTAAAAATGAGGACAATTATCTATGATGACGAGGGAGCAGGAGTAATCATCTCATTACAACCAGATCGCTCCCTTCAGGCAATAATGGGGATAGCAACTTCCTGGCACCACTTTGCAGAATCAGAACTGAGCTAATCATCAACCACAACCTACTCTGACCCTACTGAATTACTCAAACTTCTTGCCCCCTGCTCCAATACTTCTATTTAAACCTAAATCTCTGTCAGTACCCCAAAGGTAGACTTGGGGTCACTGGACCCCTTTATTTGTTTCTCTTCCCAGTGTGCACATTGATTAAATCTCCTCTCTCTCTCCTTTTTACCATTACTCATCCCTTTAATTGGTGTATTAGACTTTGGCTTTGCCCTAAAACTCCAGCAACAATAGTCCCAGCAAAGCTGGCCTATCCCTGATTGGGCACAGGATTTGAACTGAAATGTTTTCATTGTGGGCACTTGGCACACTTTACTAAACACACACACTAACCGTACTGTAGCCTGCAGCCATAGCCTTGTGGCATCCAATCCCGTCAGATCTCAGAAGCTAAGCAGGGTTGGGCCTGGTTAGTACCTGGATGGGAGACCGCCTGGGAACACCAGAAGCTGTAGGCTTGGGAGCCTACAGCTTGGCAACCCCCTCCCAAAAATCAATCTGCCATTGAAAACCCTATGCACAGCAGAGAAACACTGACAATAGTGTTTCCCCTGTTGTACAGAGGGTTGCTATGAGTTGGATACCGACTCGATGGCACCTAACAACAACAACCCTATTGTTAGAGAGTAATAGGTAGGAAGAAAGGGAATAGAAGGCTCTGCAGCCAGCCACCTCTCAGCCTAGTCATGGGCTTCCCAGCCACCTGTAATATGAGTATCAATGGGAGCCTCCTGAGGGATAAAGGCTTTGGCCTGGTGGTCAGTGCTTCCCTGATAATATCCTTACAAACAGCATACTTGCTGGAAGGAAGCAGAGAATTAAAATGACTCCTCACTTCCACATTCATCTATGAAGGATGATAAGATTGTGTGAGACATATACTGCCCCCAGTGACAGGACAAGGATGTAATTCAGTGGATTCTGCTCCCTTATCAAGACTGATGTTGTTAGGTGCCATCGAGTCGTATCCAACTCATAGAGACCCTATGTACAACAGGTGGAACACTATTGTCAGTGCTGCTCTGCTATTCATAGGGTTTTTGATAGTGGGTTGATTTTTGGGAGTGGGTTGCCAGGTCCTTCTCCCAAGCCTACAGTATCTGGTGTTCCCAGAGGGTCTCCCATCCAAGAACTAACCAGGCCTAACCCTGCTTAGCTTCTGAGATCTCACAGGATTAGAAGCCACAGTGCTATAGCTGCAGGCCAAAAGACTGGTAGCTACCTTGATTTCTAACCTTTTGAAATGCCTGCCTCTGAGCCCAGTCCTTTGAAGACACTGGGAGTCCATTAACCCATTCTGGGCCCAGGCCCAGGTGTAGAACATTTCTATCATTCCCCCGAGGGCTCAAACCCCACTATATAGATCACACCCCACCTTAGCTCTAGGCAGCAATAGCCCTTCACTACTGCATGCCTTCACACCTGGAGGGTGTACTATCTTTACAATCTATAGCTATATGTTCTATCTTTAATAAATGTATTCTATACACTACACTGGGCTGGGATTTAGCTCAGTTGGTAGAGCGCTGCTATGCAGTCTCTGAGGTCCCGAGTTCGATTCCCAGCACCACAAAAATGGGAGAAGGGCCTGGCAATCCACTCTCAAGGCAATCCCAAAACAGTCAGCCATTGAAAACCCTATGAGGGTTGCTACGAGTTGGATACTGACTCAACAGCACCTAACAACAACAACAGAATACACTACACTATAATTTCTGTGTCTCATATAAATTCTTTTATACGGGGAAGCATAGCCAAACCGAGATACCCACTGCTGTAGAGGGAGAGGTAATCGCTGCTGCTGGGGAAGGTCCTGCTTGTGACCAGCCTCCTGGACCCCTGCTCTGGACTGTGCGCTAAGGGGCCATCTGGACCATCTACCCCCTTCTCCCCATGTGTCTCCCGGATAACATTGCCATGAATAAACTTTAAAGTAGACATTTATAAAATAATCACTCAAGCTGGTCACAGTGGTTCACACTTGAAATCCTAGTGTCTTGGTAGGCGGAGGCAGGAGGATTGCAAGTTCAAGGCCGGAGGCAGCCCGCGTAATTTAGCAAGATCCTGTCTCAAAATAAAAAATAAAAATTGGGCTGAAGGTGAAGCTCAGTGGTAGAGCACTTGCAAAGTATTTTGCAAACCCTGGGTTCAATCCCGAAGTACCACTATCAATTACTCAATCAATAAATAAAATAATCACACATACCAAGAACCAGGAAAATCTCAACACAAATGAGAAAAGATGACCGACAAAAGCCACAAATAGATGACATAGGTGTTAAATTTTTTTTTTTTTTTTTTTTTTTTTTTTTTTTTTTTTTTTTTTTTTTTTTTTTTTTTTTTTTTTTTTTTTTTGCTTTTTGTGATGCTGAGGGTCAAACCCCAAGCATGGTACACGCTAAGCACAAGCTCTACCACTGGGTGACACCCCAAGCCCTGACAGAGGGCACCCATCATAACAGGGTTTCGGTGAACCATTATGAACTCACTTGAAACCAGTGAAAACATAGAAAGTCTTAGCAAACAAGACAAAGAAGAGGCAAATGGAAATTTTAGAACCTAATAGCAGAATAACCAAAGAAAAGACTCAATGGATGGGCTCAACAGCAGAACAGAGGGGGCAGAAGAAAGAATTTGTGAACTTGAACATAAAACAATAGAAATCACTCAATCTGAGCAACAAAGAAAATGTACATAGGAAAAATGAACATCATCTCAGGGGCCTGTGGGTCTACAGTGAAAGATCTAACAGGAACTGAGGATGTAGCTCAGAGGAAGAAAGCTTGCTCAGCATGAGCAAGGCGCTGAGTTTGAATTCCAGAACAGCAAAACAAACAAGTGACATCAAAAAACCAAAACAAGATCCAACAATTGTGTCACAGGCTCCTGGAAGCAGCAGGAAAGAGGGAATGGCTGAAAAACTATGCTTAAACAATCGCTGAAAGCCTGTCATGGTGGTACACTCCTATAATGTCAGTATTCAGGAGGCTGAGGAAGAAGGATTGCGAGTTCAAAGCCAGTCTGGGATATATAGCAAGACCCTATCTCAAAAAACAGACAAACAAAAACTATGCGGAACATGTCAAAGTCATACTTCTGAAAACTAAAAACAGAAAAATATCTTGAAAGCAGCAGAAGGGAAACAACATATTATTTATAAGAGAAAAACTTTTTGAGTGATATCAGGTCTCCTCAAAAATCATGGACGCCAGAAGGAGATGGCCCAGCATTTTTCAGATGCCAATAAAAAAAGAACTGGCCAGATGGAGTGGCAAATGTCTGTAATCCCAGCTACTCAGGAGGCTCAGGCAGGAGGATCAAAGTTCAAGACCAGAGGCAGCCTGCACAATTTAGTGAGACCCTGTCTCAAACTAAAAAATAAAAATAAAAAGGGGCTCAGTGGTAGGACAGTTGCCTAGCATGAACAAGGCCCTGAGTTCAGCTCCCAGCACCATGAACAGAAAGGAAAAGAACTGCCAACCCAGAACTCTATATCTAGCAAAAATATCCTTCAAGAACAAAAGAGAAGCCAGGCACGGAGGCACATACCTATAATCCCACTCCAGATGCTGAGGCAGAAGGATTGCAAGTTTGAGGCCAGAGGGAGCTACATAGCAAGAACCTGTCTCAAAACAAAGCAAAACAAAACAACAACATAAAAGAATAAAAGAGATATCAAGATATTCTCTGAGGAAGAAAAATGAAGAAATGAAATTCTCTAAACAAAGGAAATGGCCAGGCACCTTGGTGTACTGTGCAACTGTAGCAGCTTGGGAAGCTGAGGCAGGAGGATCATGAGTTCCAGGCCAGAAGCAGCCTAGGAATTTAGTGAGACTCTGACTCAAAATTTCAAAAAAATAAAAAAGGGCTGGGGTGCTGCTCTGTGGTAGAGTTCTTGCCTAACATATATGAGTCCCTGGTTTCTCAATACCAAAAAAAAAAAAAGTTATGATTAAAATAAGCCCTCAATAGATGAGCAAGAAGATGAGTAAGAAGAGACAATTTAAACCAGACAGAATGACACATGCCTGTAATCCCAGCACTCAGGAGGCTGAGGCAGAGGGATCATGAATTTGAGGCCAGCCTGAACTACATAGAGACCCTGTGTCAAAAAAACAAAACATAATAATAATGTCTCAATTTTTCAAAACAGAAAAAAATTTAATGAAAAAGTTCAATTCTGATGAATAGGCACCTTCATATAAGGCCGAAGCAAGCTGGGAGCCATCACACATGCCTGTAATCCTGGTGACTTGGGAGACAAAGGCAGGAGGATCACAAGTTTAAGGCCAGAGGCAGCCTGTGTAATTTAGCAAGACCCTGTCCCAAGATAAAAAGTAAAAAAGGGAGTTGGATGTGCTGGCACATACCTGTAATCCCTGAGACTCAGGAGGCAGAGGCAAGAGGATCGCAGGTTTGAGGGTAGAGGCAGCCTGAGTAACAAGCAAGACCCTGTCTCAAGATAAATATTTTTTTCTTTTTTATTTTTTTCTTTTTCTTTCTTTCTTTTTTTTTTTTTTTTTTTTTTTTTTTTTTTTTTTTTTTTTTTTTTTTTTTTTTTTTTTTTTTTTTTTTTTTTTTTTTTTTTTTTTTTTTTTTGCAATACCGGGGGTTGCAACCAGGGCCTTGCATTTGGCATGCTTTGCAAGTGCTGTACCACTGAACTGCACCTCCAGCCCATTTTTTTACTTTTTTTTATTTTTGAGGCAGGGTCTCGCTAAATTATACAGACTGCCTCTGATCTCAAACTTTTGATACTCCTGCCTCTGCCTCCTGAGTCGCTGGGATTACAGGTGTGCACCACCACACCTGGCAGTAAATAAAAAATTTAAAAAGGAGCCAGGGGTGCAGCCCAGTAGCAGAGAGCTTGCAAAGCATGTGTGAGGCACCTGGTTTAGCCCCCTAGTACCACAAAAAATAAAATAAAATAAAATAAAATAAAATAAAATAAAATAAAAAGTAGAAAGGGGGCTGGAGGTGCAGTTTAGTTGTAGAGCACTTGCAAAGTGTGTATGAGGCCCTGGATTAAACTCCCCAGTACTTGGGGGAGGAAGGCTACAGCAGCTCATATTGATACAAAATAGGACTGAAAGGCAGAATTTCATGAAAAATCAATGCAGAATAAAATAGATCTTGTATTATTTTGTTCTCCAAAGGTGTTTCTTTTTTGTTTTTGTTTTGTTTCTTGAAACAAAGTCTCCCCATATATAGCCCAGGCTGGCCTTGAACTCTCAATCCTCCAGTCTAAACCTCTGGAGTGCTGGTGTACCACCACTCCCAGCTCCTCTACATGGACTTTTTAATAGCTTCTTAATTTCCTTAACAGTACTTTGGTATTTAGATGACAACAAACTACAGAAAGGTCAAGTTTGGGCTGACAGTTGCACTGGCAACCTCTTAGGTAGGTCAACTCAGCGAAGTGGGGAATTTCCCCCTCCTCCAGCTCTTCCAGCAATTTTGAATTTCCTGTGCAAATTCTCAGATTACATAGAGTTCCTAAAGTGGTTTTATTTCCTTGCTCAGAACCCTGACTGCTGAATGGGTTTGACAATAGCCCAAGGGTAAGAGACTCAACAGGATAAAAATACCATTCTGGCCGGAGAGACTAGAGAGGCTTATAACTGTGAGTTTCTCTCAGGTCAACCTAAATCCCTCCTAATGCGACTAAACCTGCTTACTTCTTTTCCATCCGTTGTTGAGCTGTTTCACACTGGGCTCCAAGTCAGACTTTGGAAGTTACAGTAGCCGTCCCTTATTTGCAGGGGAACTACTGCCTGAAACTGCAGATTGTGCCAAACCCTACATATCCTATAGCTTTTCCTATACCTGTAAAATTTCACTTAGGCACAGTAAGAGACTAACAATGGACAATAATAAAATATATCTTTTGGTTTCTTGACTGCTGATTTCTGTGGCTGTTGCAAAAGACCTCTTTAAAGTGCAGGAAACTAAAGATGTCCCATTGATGATGAAAGTCTGCCAGACTCATGCCATATTTTCAGTCACATCATATATTGTGAAAGGTGGACATTGAATAAGAGAGACAGGACAATTGATGCTTTTGAATTGTGGTACTGGAGACGAATATTGAATACATCATGAACTGCCAAAAGAACCAACAGATCCATCCTAGAAGAAGTGCAACCACAGTGCTCCTTGGAAGCAAGGATGGCTAGGCTGCGTCTTATGTATTTTGAACATGTCAGGAGGAACCAATCCCTTGGGAAGGACAACATGTTTGGGAGAGTGGCAGGTCAATGAGAAAAAGGAAGACCCTCAACTAGATGAGATTGACACAGTGTCTGAAACAATGGGCTCAAACATAAAAAAGATCATGTGCATGACACAGTGTCGGGGAGTGTTTCATTTTATTGTACATAGAGTCACTATGTACCCAACTCAATTGCACCTAACAACAATAATAAAACAGAACAATTATAACAGTAATAGTGTAATAAAATTTATGCAAATGTGCTTTCTTTCCTCCAAAATACCTTAGTGGAGTGTTTTCATCCTTCTTCTTATGATGATGTGACCCATGGTTACCCATTTTGTTGTTAAGTGCCATCAAGTCAGAGCTGACTCATAGTGACCCTAAGTACAGCAAAACTAAACACTACTCAGCACTGTGCCATGCCCATGATCTTTTTATGTTTGAGATCATTGTTGCAGCTGCTATATTTCTCATTTTAAGTCATGCCACATCAGCAAAAGGAGGTCCCAGGGGCTTTACTCCATTCCTGTCATTAAAGTTGACTCTACTTTGAGGAGGTCACTCTTCCCCAGTCATTTCTTAAATGCCTTCCAGTCTGGGGGGCTCATTTTCTAGCACTATATTTGACAGTGCTTCTCTGCTATTCATAGGGTTTTCAATGGCTAATTGTTTGGGGAGCGGGCTCCTGGGTCCTTCTCCCTAGTCTGTCTTGGTCTGGAAGTTCAGCTGAAACCTGTCTACCATGGGTGGCCCTGCTGGTATCTGAAATACTGGAAGTATAGCCTTCAGCATTACAGCAGCACACAAGATGAAAATGCAGAAAGTGAAATCACTGATGGAGATGCTGTGGTTTGGATTTGTGTCCCCCCAAGGTCCTTGCATTAAAGTCTTGGTCCCAGGGTGGTAATATTAAGAGGTGGTAGAAGCTTTAGGAAATGGAGGCTGATAGGAGGTCCTTAGGTCATTGAGGGTATGCCCTTGAAGGAGATTGTGTGACCTCAGCCCCTACTTTATTTTTGCTTCCTGGCTCATGATGTGAGTGGTTTTGGTCCACCATACCCTTCCACCATCATGTGATGCCTCTTCCCAGGCCAGTTGATCTTGGACTGCAACCTCTAAAACCATGAGCCAAACAAACCTTTTCTCTTCATGATTATCTCAGGTGTTTTACTATGAGGGAGAGCTGACTGACCTAGGAGGACTGCTGTAATTTCTCTGCCTTAGCCCAGCCTGATTGGACCTTGGGCTATGATCATGGCCTTCCCTCCCCTACCTGATCCTGAGCAAAAGGCCCTCATGATGAGTCACTGGAAGAAGTATTATCAAAAGCCAGAGTGAGATAATAATACTTTGTCACACATGCAGCCATACCACCATGGCATCTGATCCCTCAGATCTTGGAAACTAGCTGGGCACGGTGGCACATACCTTTAATCCCAGCAACTGGGCAGGAGGAGGCAGGAGGATCACAAGTTCAAGGCCAGAGGCAGCCTGCATAACTTAGCAAGACCCTGCCTCAAAATACAGAGCAAAAAATGTGCTGGGCTACAGCTCAGTGGTTGAACGCTTGCAAAAAGCATGTGTGAGACACCAGGTTCAACTCCCCAGTAAAGCCAAAAAAACAAAATACTTTGCCACATTACATGTATCCCTCAAAGCTAATTTTCCTCTGGCTGACACTGTGCAGCAAAATGTATTAATACCTTTGAGGGGTGATCAACCATTAATAAATTATGCGTGTTCTACTCTGCTGTCATGAAATATTCAGAGCTATAAAGCCATTTCAGTTTAAATAGTCATCAAGGCTTTAGTCCAATTCAGCGGTGAGCTCAGGTTTCATCATACTTTTGCACAGGTCAGATGTGCAGTACAAAATAATAATTCCAGGAAAAGGCACCAACTGGTCCACTCCTTACCGAAAGTAGGAGCTATACAATACAGCCGTATGTAATGGGAAGTGGCCAGAGGCCACTCTTGGGGTCCCGGATTCCTGGGTACTGACCCAAACCTGGCACTGGCTACACTGAAGGACTCAAGAGGTCATCTGGTCATAGGTAGATAGATTAGGGTATCATAGAATGTCTTCCTCAGTCCTAGATTATAAACATTTGAAATACTTCCAACCAGATGCAATGGCGGAAGCTTGTAATCCCAGAGCCTTGGGAGGCTGCGGCAGGAGGATTTCAAGTTTGAGGCTGGAGGAAGCCTGCAAACTTAACAAGACTGTCTCAAAAAACAAAACAAACAAAACAAATAAATGGGCCGAGGGTGCAGTCCAGTGGTAGCGCATTTGCAAAATATGTGTGAGACCCAGGGTTCAACTACCAAGTACCACAATAAATAAATAAATAAATAAATAAAAGCTTTCAGTCTTCTGAAACTATATAAGGGGATATAAGTGAGTAGAGGACTCCACATACCGTATAGATTGGGAATGAGATTCAAATTATCAAGCAATAGGACCTCCACAGAAAACTCTATAGACAGTTGGAGGTTTGGGTAGGCTAAACTCAGCCAGTCTGTATTGGGATGATTGACATGCCTATAAATCATGTCTGCAGAGTTGTGATCCTGATTGACAGGTGATGAATGTGGGAAGTACCTGAAAGATGAGCTCTGGACAGTGAAAGGAAAATATAATTTCTCTATCCAGCTGAAGTTCATAGTTGAGGACCCTAGAGCAAAAGAAAAACACTTTTTTTTTTTTCCGGTACTGGGTAGCTGAATCCAGGGCATCACAGGTGCTTCACAAATGCTCTGCCACTGGGCTGCACCACTAGCCCCTTTCTTATTTTTTAATCTTGAGACAAGGTCTTGCTAAATCACACAGGCTGCTTCTGGCCTCGAACTTGTGATCCTTCAGACTCAGCCTCCTGAATTGCTGGGATTACAGGAATGAGCCACCAATCTTGGCACACAAAAAAATTTATTTAATATAATTTCTGTGTGAAGGGGGGCTGGGATTTAGCTCAGTGGGTAGAGCGCTGCGCTGCAGTCTCTGAGGACCCGAGTTCAATTCCCAGCACCACAAAAATGGGAGAAGGGCCTGGCAATCCACTCCCAAGGCAATCCCGAAGCACTCAGCCATTGAAAACCCTATGAGGGTCGCTATGAGTCGGATACCGACTCGACGGCACCTAACAACAACAACTGTGTGAAGGGAGTCTTCATAAGGAAATGAAGGACACCTCCCCCTCCAAATAAGAAACAAAAACTAGTAAGCCTGAATATTTAATACAAGCCTTGATGAAGAGTAGACAGTTGTGGAGAAATACAAAAAGGTAAAAAAGGTCTGGTCTAATGGTGATAATCTGGAAGAAACTTTGCAAGGCCTGTTTGTGAGATTCTTCTGTGTCCCTTCATCTTTGGAGACATTCATGCTCCTTTCCTCTGGGTGGAGGGAGAGCACCTCTCCCACGACGGTCTCATAGCCTGCTTCAGGGGAAGGTCAGAAAGTCCTTCTTAGGTTATATGACCTGCAGGCAGGGGAGAAGGGCAGGGGAAGGTCAGCTTGAAATGTGCGGAGACACCATGTCTTGGGGTAGTATGTGCCTGAACCCCTTCACCTGGAACTCATGCAGTGTCCCTTCTGCTATAGTTCACTGATCATAGGAAGATTCAAGAGCAGGTCTGATTCAAAGGTTGAGAAACAGATTCTACCTTTGAGGGAAGGAGCAGCAAGGAATACGTGGCCATATTTAATTCGCCACAAAAGTCAGCTGGAATAGCTAAAGAGGCACTGCCCTTTGTCATACTGGACTGGAGCCCTGGATGAGCCATCCCCCACTCTCCCCCTGCAGAAGGAGATCTGCAAAAGCCTCAATGTTCATTTCCTGCTGCCAGTTTCTCCCCTGCTCCCCGCTCCCTCCCCCAGTAGTTCAGCTGGGTCAGATTCTAGAACCTTGGTCCCTTCATGTTTCCTCTCTGGCCTTCCCCACTCAGGGACTCATTCAGTCCCAGACTTTAGTACCACAGACCTTCACCTGTCCGCCATGGCTGAAGAAGCCAGCTCGGAGTGGAGTGGAAAATTAAGAGGCTTCATTCCCAGTAGAAGAAGGACACTTGGAATAACAAAACACATGGCTGAAACCTGAGTGATGGAGTGGGGGCTGGGTGAGCCACGTCCAAGAAGCCAATACGAGGAAACTAAATGCAGAAAGTTGTACTTCTCACTGGGCACTGTGGCTCACACCTGGAATCCCAGCGACTCAGGAGGCAGAGGCAGGAGGATCGTGAGTTCGAGGCTAGAGGCAGCCTGCATATTTTGGCAAGACCTTGTCTCAAGATTAAAAAATAAAAAAGGGGGCTAGGGGTGCAGCTCAGGGGTAGAGCACTTGCAAGGCCCTGGGTTCAGCTCCCCAGTGATGGAACCAGGTTAGGGGGATTGAAAGAGAGAGAGAAAGAGAGAAATAGAGCGAGAAAGAAAGAAAAGAAAGGGAAAGAAAGAAAGAAAGAAAGAAAGAAAGAAAGAAAGAAAGAAAGGAAGGAAGGAAGGGGAAAAAAAGGAAGGAAGGAAGGGAGTGAGGGAAGGAGGGAGGAAAGAAGAAAAAAAGGAAGAAAAGAAAAGAAAGTTGCCCTTCCCTGCCCCAGGTGTTGAATGTTAGCAGTTGGGCTGGTTGTCCCATCAGGTGAGAGTGTTTAGTAGCCCATAATTACCCATATGGGAGAAGGACCTGGCAACCCCCTCCCAAAAATCAATCTGCCATTGAAAACCCTATGAACAGCAGAGAAGCACTGACAATAGTGTTTCCCCTGTTGTACAGAGGGTCGCTATGAGTCAGACACCGATTCAACGACACCTAACAACAACAACAACAAATTACCCATAAAGACTTCCCAGGGCTCTGCCCAGATAGGAGCCCAGGAGGCTGAAGATAAAGGCTTTTCTGCCCTTTTCATTTAGAGAGTGTTAGATCCCTGCAGACTGAAAGGACTTATTAACTCCTAGGTTGAGCTGGAGGGAGAGGAGAATCAGGAGGCCCCTGGTGAGGGACAACAGGAAGAAGACTCCAGTCTGGCTGAGGCATGATAGAAAGATGGGAAATTTAGGGGACTAGGGCAGGAAAGAGCCCTCACTCAGGAATCTAGTTTCTGCATAGACACTATTTTGAGATATATTTAAAATGATAAATATTTAAAACGCTATACTTGGAGTTAAAATGTATGTGACCATTGAATTTAAGCTTGCTTTGTCCTCTGTAATTCTGTGCTGCTTTGAGAGCCTCACAACAGGATTATGGCCCGTGTCAGGACATGCTCCGGCAGCTCCCTTGTGACTTTTTTCTATACAACGCACCTCCTGGATTACCTTATAATCTCATTTTACAAAAGGGAAGCTCCTTCATATAAAGTACACCAACTCATAGTGATCCTATGTATGACAGAATGAAATACTCCCCGATTCTATTTCAGGTACACAATCTTTTTTATTTTTAAACCCATTGTTGCAGACACTGTGTCAATCCATCTAGTTGTGGGTGGCACTCCCCAAAATGATATATCTTATAAAGCCACCTCCCATTCTCTTTTGCATAGGGGGAAGTAGCTTTGAATTGAATTGTCCAGGTGGAACTTAGAAGGCCCACATCACACTGGGGGTCCAGAGCTGGGCACTTAATACTGATATCACATGGGGCATTCCCTTAAGTTAAATAAAATTAAAGGGAACACACACCCAGGGACTCTTCTCTCTCTTGAGAATCTCACATCCATGTGTTGGACGTGCACTCTGATTCTTTCTTAGGCATCTCTCTCTGTAGGATGCTTGTGCTCACTCTGAAGTGTGTATTAACTCTTACTCTTTAGCTGATAAACTCAAAACTCTGCTTCACTTCTCTGTTTCATTCTGAAATTCTTTTTGGTGACTGAGACAAGGACCCCGCATCTCTCCTGAGTAGAGGTCCTGAGAAAGGGAACTCCTCAGTGCAAGTGGTAATGAGGCAGCCTGAGAAAAAAGTACTTCTGAGAGACTCAGGAGTTGGGTAACATAAAAAATGTATTGCTATAGCAAGGTCAGCCCACAGAAATGAGTCCTCTCAGGACTGACCCCGAACCCCAGTTCTCCTGGGATTATATAGTTCACAGGGTGGAAGTTGTCAGTTGGAACCACATATGCACAGCCTGCATGATCCTCTGTAGGTGGGTTAAACAGGCAGGTAACATTTACATGATACAAGAAATCAAGAAGTGGTTTACAAGGGGGAGAGTACATTCGATAGACTGAGTTTAGCAGTTGTAAACAATCGGGAAGTGGCTTACAGGGTGGAGAATATAGCCAATAGACTGAGTTTAGCAGTTGTAAGAAACCAGGAAGTAGATTACAAGGTGGAGAGTACATTCAATAGACTGAGTTTAGCAGTTGTAAGAACTCAGGAAGCAGCTTACAGGGTGGAGACAGGCAGATAAGAAGCAAGGAGATGGGAGGTGACCTACATGATGGAATGTATAAATTTTAAACAAGGAACATTAAGTTCTAGTAATTACATTTTAAGCAAACATTATCACATCTTAACTTTTAGGTTAAATTTTTTGTAACAATAACATTGGGGTGGCCACTAGGCACTGAGCCTCTTCTGTTATATGAGACTTAGGAAGAAGGAATGTCAGGGATCAATGCTCATTCTTTTATTGTGGAAGGAAAAAATTGAGGGATTTTGAAATTAAGTGGAAGTATGGCCTGGACAGCTCATCCATCCGGACTATCTCAGTGCCTCACATAGTGGAATGCAATTGATTATCTCCCTCTGGGCAGGGACCAGATTTTCCAGTTCTTCAAGTTTTGCAACCATTTGTAAATTCATTTTGACATTCCTTAACAAGGCAGGATAGAAAGGGAAAATCTAGGGGATATGGGAAGGAGAAGCCTTCATCTTGGAATCTGGCTTAAGTCTCACCTGCTGAAAATCAAGGACTCTGGCAAACTACTAAGAAAACTGCTGTGAGGACTGCCTGCATAGAGACATTATTTTGAAAAATATTTTAAATGAAAAATTTTAAATTAGCTATATTTAGAGTAAAAATGTATGTGACCTATGGGATTAACATTGCTTTCCCCTTTGTAATTCTGTACTTCTTTGAGCACCTCAGAAACAGGACTGTGTGCCATGTGTGCAGCTACCACATGCCCAGGCAGCTCCCTCATGACTCTTCTAATCAATAAACCTATACAAAGCACCTCGTGGACCACCTCATAATCTCATGTTACAAAAGAGAAATTTCTCCCATAGAAAGTATACCAAAATGCTTTTACTCTTTAAAGCCTAAACAAGGGAATTTCCTTCAGCCCATTTTGAACTATGTTTTTGTTTTAGTGGCATTTTGCTAAAACAATCTAGGTTATAAAGCCACCTCCCAGTCTCATTTGCATAGGAGGAAGGTCTTTGTGATGGAGGGAGTAGGTAAGGCAGTCCATTGTCTTGTTTAGACTTTGGATTGAATCATAGGTTGCATCTTTGAGCAATGTAACACCAAGGGCTGTAAAGTCTGTAAACATCCATTGTAAATACACCTAAGTGGGACTCTATCTCTTAAGAGGGCTGCATCCAAGTCTCAGATGTGTACTCTTGTTTCTTTAGGTGCCACGTACTCCCTCAGCAGCCTGTGCTTCACTGTGAAGCATGTACTATCCCTTCCTTTTTACCTAATAAACCCTGCAGTTCTGCTTCATTCTCTGACTTATCCTGAAAATCATTTCTATGACCAAGCTAAGGACTTAGCATCACCTGAGTACAGGTCCTGAGATGGAGAACTCCTGAAGTCAGGTGGTAATGCTGGAGTACAGCACCCCTCACCACCACTGACACTTGAAAATAAACTTGTAATGTTGTTTTAGAATCGATTGTAATATGTCGAGCTGGACATGGTGGTACACGCCTATAATCCCAGCACTCAGGAGGAGGATTAATGGGAGTTTGAGGCCAGACTGGTCTACATGGTGAGTTCTAAACCAGCCTGGGTTACACAGTGAGACCCTGTCTCAAAAAAAAAAAAAAAAAAAAAAACAACGTTGTATTATCTTAGGGTTTCCTCATTAATAAATTTAACTCTTTGTAGTTTATGTCTGTATGAGTTATGATTATTAATCCTGTAACATTCTACGGATGAGGATAAGGAGGCCCAGAGCAGAGATGACACTTTCCCCAAGACCACACAGTTTAGCTATACCCAATGTGTGACCAGAACACCTTTGGATGCTCTAGGTATAAAAGTCTATGATGTGCCTCATAGGGTTGTATGGAAGGTGGGAGACAAAATAAAAATGGACATGAAAGAACAATGCTATGCAGAGGTGAGGTCTTCCCATCTGACCTGTGGTGGTTATGAGGTTCTGCTGGCTCTCCAGGCCTCAAGCACCAGGCAGGTGAGCATGCCCAAGCTCTTCAGCTGAGTCTCACCACCTGCCCCGCTTACCTCACAGCACCCTGGAGAGGATGGGTGAAGGGAGAAAGGAGTTTATGGAAGTGCTGTACTAATTTCGGAAAATATGTTGGGCTGGAGATATGTTGGGCTCAGTGGTAGAGAATGTGCTTAGCCTGCACAGGGCCCTGGGTTCAATCCCTGGCACCAATCCCTCAAAAAAATGTCTACAAATTATGTGATATTCCTCTTTTCAAGAGGTGGGAACTTTAATGGGTTTGGTGGCACAGGTTTGTAACACCAGGTACTCAGAAGGCTGAGGCAGGAAGATTGCAAGTTTGAGGCCAACCTGGGCAATGTAGCAAGACTGCCTCCTCATATAATAAAAGAGGGCTGGAGATGTAGCACAGTGGTAGATCACTCACCTAGCATGCACATAACTTTGGGTTCAACTCCTAGTACCTCACACAGAAATAAACATAAAAAAGAGGTGAGAACTTAAGGAGCCTAATTCCTTCCCATCCTTGAATATAGATTGATTTAGCAATGCATTTCTAACACGTACAATAAAATAGGAATGATATTGTATGTGTGTATGCACGTGCACACAAGTGTGACTCGATTATAAAACTGCACTGTGGCTTCCATCTTGGTCATACTCTCTCTTGGAATTCTCACTCTGGGGGAAGCCACCTGCCCTGTCTGAGAATACAGGGACAGCCCTGTGGAAAGGACCCTGTGAGGAAACGCTGGCACCCTTTGTAGTCAACTAGATGACATGGCCAGGAGGTGGCCGTGGCACACATGAGCCATAGTTAGGCTAAGTTCTGATAGAATTGTCTGGGAGGGAAGAGACTCCAGGGCCTGGAAACTCCTGAGAGAGAGGGAGACTGGAGAGGAATCTCAGGTGGCCAGATGAGGCCCCTCAGAAGAGCAAGATGGAGCCTTGGAGTCAGACAGAATGGGCAGCAAGTGGTCTGGGGTCTGTTACAGCACTTGTGTTTGTCATATTGGTGGCTGGCATAAGTGTGAGGCTAGTTTGTGGAGTTGCCTGCAGCTGTACCACTGTGGCATCCAATCCCATCAGATCTCAGAAGCTAACCAGGGTCAGGCCTGGTTATTAGTTGGATGGGAGACCGCCTGGGAACACCAGGTTCTATAGGCTTGGGAGATGGACCCGGCAACCCACTCCCAAAAATCAATCCGCCAATGAAAACCCTATGAATAGCAGAGAAGCACTGATAATAGTGTTTCACCTGTTGTACATAGGGTCGCTATGAGCCAATGGCACCAACTCCATGGCACCTAACAACAACAAACAACAACAGTTTGTGGAGTATGTGAAGCAGTCAGGCTCTACATGACTAACAATTGCTTTATTTGGACCACATTTAAGGCAATTAGACATAAAAATATTTGAGTTTGGAGCTGGCAAGCTCTTAAGTCAATGGTCCCCAGCTGCTGTGAAGAAAATAAGCCAGTGTCAACAGAGAGCCAATATGTCTTTGACTCATGTTACCCTGTCAGTCTTACGAATAGCTTCTTTAGTCCCAGTGAAGTCTTCAGATAACTGTAGGCCCCAAAGGCAGCTTGACTGAAACCTCATGAGACTCAGAGCCAGAAAACCCCAGCAACTTAGCTCTCCGGCTCCTGACCCTCAAACACTGCATGAAAAAAATAAATATCTGCTTTTTAGGTTGCTAAGCTTTGGGATGCCTGCAGCTGTAGCCCTGGGGCATCTGATCCCGTCAGATCTTGGAAGCTAAGCAGGGTGGGGCCTGGTTAGTACTTGGATGCGAGAACACCTGGGAACACCAGGCGCTGTAGGCTTGGGAGACAGACCTGGCAACCCACTCACAAAAATCAATCCATCATTGAAAATCCTATGAACAGCAGAGAGGCACTGACAATAGTGTTTCCCCTGTTGTACGCAGGGTCGGTATGAGTCAGATACCAATGGCACCTAACAACAACAACAAGCCTTGGGATACTTGTGCAGCAGTAGATAACTAATACAAGCACCTTGAGAAATGAAGCTGGTAAAGCTGTATAAAGCTTGCTCTGCACTCAGGTGCACCTCGGTTTCCTTACATTACCATGTCTCCTTTCTCCCAGGAGGCCACAGTGCAGCTATGAGTCTAGTCAGGCATGAACAAAGCATTGAATGTCAGCATTGACAAAAGAACATCTCCATTTGCTTTCTGTGTTTTTTATGCCTTCTTTCCCCATTGAACCTCCAGACCTTCTGCAACTTTAAATCCTTAAATAGGCCTGTACTTTGGCTTGGGAAACTGTGTTTCTTTCTGGACTTTGCCACCTTCTCCCCTGCCCAAAGTCAGGAGGGTCTTGGAGATTTAACTATGTCCTCACCAATTTTTTCCTCGGATGTGGCTCCTGGTATTTGATTCTAATTGGCTCCTAACTAGAGAACTGGCTTTGCTATTTCCCATCCTCGTCCAAGATTGCAGGGCTGTGTCACAGCTGGTGTCCTCGGACCCAGACCCTCTCACTCCCACCTTAGCCCACCACCCAATCCCAGAAAACAAAGCCCAACCCGCTGCCATCATGGTCAGGTTTCCCATGCCCCCCAGCTGTTCCTCATTTGTCTCAGTTCTCATGAGAAGTCGGTGGACCTTCTGGGGACCCAGGAGTCCATACAACTGCCAGAGCAGGAGAGGGCCCTGTGCTCTGTTCTGACAGAGACTCTCACTGGCTCCCTGGGTCTCACATGCAAGTTGAGAGGGTGGCCTCATTTCTTGGGGCTATAGAAGTTGAGGTTTTGACTTTGAAATGCCACTTGCCCTTCAGAAAGCTGAGACATAGCTGGGTGTGGTGGCTCATGCCTATAATCCCAATGGCTCGGAGGCAAAGCGGGAAGGATTGAAAATTTGAGGCCAGAGGCAGCCTGTGCAGTTTAGTGAGACCCTTACTCAAGATAAAAAATGGGCCAGGGATACAACCCAGTGGTAGAGCACTTGCAAAGTATGTGTGAGGCCCTGGCTTCAACCCTTCAGTACTGAAAAGAGAGAAAGAGTGAGAGAGAGAGAGAGAGAGAGAGAGCGAGAGAGAGAGAGAGAGAGAGAGCGCCGAGACACATTGGTCACGTTGGCCCCAAGATTGTCCTAGCCAGAGCTCAGCACTACAGATAGCTTGGGGGTGGGGAGGTGGTACAGGGTGTGGAAAGAGGGGGGACCTTTAGCCCAGGAACTAAAGGAGAGCTCCTTGCTGTTCCTCAACCTCACAGGAGTCCTTCCCCTGCCACCTCCCAGCCTGGTGAACTCTGACCTGCCTTTGAATCTCAGTGCAGAGGCCATTTTCTCCGAGCCTCCCCTGGTGTCTCAGTGCAGGCAGGGGATCTGTCCAGTGCCCTCACCCCAACCCTGCATCCTATCCTGATCCTTTGGCTGCTTCCAAGGGATGTGAGGCAGAGCGGGAAAACGTCACTCTGGGGAGGGCTCCATACCTGATTGTTGTGCCCAAAAGTCAGAATCACTAGGCTAACTCTCCAGTAGATCAGCAGCCTCTCCTGTCCCCAGCAGGTGACACACTTCCACTCCAGTGCAGTCACACCACCAGATTTGGGGTGCTGGAAGGCCTGGGGATCAGGATCAAGGTCAAGGTTGGGCTGGGGATACCGCAGAAGACACCTAGAAATGTGCAATATGAGCCCGCCTGTGACCAGGCTGCTTATGGAGGCAGAGAGTCCAGGCCATTGGGTGACTGTCCTACTGGGTAGTGATGGGTCCATCATCCAGGGTGAGGTGCAGGACTTTGAATATGGGGCAAGTGCTCGTCCCTAGGACTGCCAAGGCTGCTGGCATCCAGGGCCTTGCTCACCTCCTCACTCTGGACCGGTCTGTCCTGAAGGCAGCGACATCTGCGGTGTCTTGCGTTCCTCATGGCCCCGCATAGGCCTGGCCATGAGCCGGGTGAGGACGGCCTCCTGCAGCCTGAGCTGTCCAGGCACTGAGGCTGCTTTGGGGGAGGAGGAGCCCCTCCCCGGGGGAGGAGGAGCCCCTCCCCATAAGCACTCAAGCCCAGGATCCATGGCCGGCCCCCGCCCTGAACTGGGATTGGCGTGTTGGGAGGGAGGCTGGCCTGGATGCTCTCTGTCAATTATCAGTTGCTTAACCTAAATCTTTCCCACAGCTTTCTAATAGCTGGGTAAGTAAAATCCCCCTAGTGAAATCTTAGCACAAATCAGGGGAGGAGAGGTCTTTGGCAATGGAGCCCGGCCAATTTTTGTGCAATCACTGCTCAGGTGTACCAACCTGTTCTTCTCCCTGAGGTCATCTCAGCTGACCAGACCCTGAAGGGTGGCAGCCAGAGTCCTGGTGGGGACAGTCTGCCTCTGGCACATCCTCTACTCTGCCTTCCTCTGATAGAGGGTCCAGGCTGGGGGTGACCCTGCAGTGAAGAAGGGAGAGGAATCCTGAGTCAGAGGATCTTGCTTTCACTATCAACAAAAAGTTCCAAGAGTTACTAGCTCATTTCCATGCGGGGACTTTAATTACACTTTTAATTATTTCCTTTTTTGAACTTCCATGTATCTGACACGAAAATTTCAACAAATTTAGTTGTAGATCTAATGGACTTTTACTTGTGAGGCATGAACCAAGCAAGACCACATTCTGTAAAACAGAATAAATGTTCTGATGGGCTGACCAGAGGAGGTTGGGTCTATAGACATGAAGGGCGGAGGAAAGAAGAAATAGAGAATAAAAAGAGGATTGGTTGATTCAAAGTTACTTTGTTTGGGGGACTGGGGTATTCAGCAGTAGACCAAGTAAGTGAGTGAGACTCTGGGTTTAATCTGTAGCACCAAAACAAAACAAAACAAAAAAACAAAACAGAAACAAAAATTTTAACTTTCTTTGTGCAGGTTAAAACTGGACTTCCCGTGCCAGCTGAAACTGGCCTACACTGATATTTGGCTATTATCTTTTTCTCCTGATTTTTTGGAAGGTCAGATAAGCAACTTAGTTTTGGCTCAGTGATGTGGAACCTCAGCAAGACTGGCTCCATTTTGGTTTAGTCTGTGGAGCCCAGTGCAGTAGCTCAGCCCAGACCAGTGGCCTCCTAGATGTTTTCTTTAGCACATGGAAAGTAGTTTATGCTGCCTGCCTGTGGGCAAACAGTGAAAGCTCTGTGAATGATGATGGAGAACTATGACTTTCAGGTTTTGTTTTGTTTTTGTTTTCTTTCACTTCCTACAAGAAGCGGCTTCAGAGTGAGGGGAAAGACAAGAAAGGAAATTCACTTTAGTAAACATCTGCTAAGAACAGCAGGATTCCTTGTCAGGGTTCTCATGAAATCCTTTCAACAATGTAAACAGGGCCTGTTACCGTCATTTTACTGAGGGAAGACTGTAAGAAGTAATGAGGGTGGAGCCCGGACATCCGGTGAAGGCAGCTCTGGGAGGAGGGGGTGAGCAGGTCGCGGAGGGAAACGGGAGGTGTGGGGGGGCCTGGGGTGGGGAGTGGGGGGAAAGGGAGCTAGGCTCCTTGCGGCCAGGCAGCAGGGCTGCTCTGTCCCACACGAGGGCGCCCCACACTGCTGCATCTGGGCTGGGGGTGGCCCAGTGGAGCAAAGACGGAGAGAAGGTCTTCTTGGGCAGGGACCGTCCTGTGTGCCTCCAGGCAGGCCCTCTCTCCAGGTTTATTGAAGGTCCGCTGAGGTCCCTCTGGCCAGTGGGAACAGCGGGGCTTTTAGGCCCTGAGGAATTCACACGTGTAGGTCAGGGCTGACTGAGTGGGAGTGGGAGGATGTTTGCCAAGGACAGGTGTGTTGCATGCTGTGCTGAGAGTGACTGTACACAGCACAGGGGTGTGAGTGCCGGTGGGGACTTCTCCAGGGATGTAGTGTGGGAGGGGGCGCTGGGCATTTCCTGGTTCCAGAGGTTGAGGCTGGTGTCCTCAAGGAAAGGATCCTGAGGCAGGTCAGGCCCCTGCAGACTAAGCCAGGCTCCCCCATTTGAGGAACCCCTAGGGTGAAAGAGCAGGGCTGAGCCTTTGTCTTTTGCCAAGATGCTGGCCAGAGTGGGCCCCTCCTCCTGCCCTGGCCCAGCACCTCCCATCGTCCAGGCCTTTCAGCGGGGCTCATCAAGCAGCAGAGGCTAGGATCCAGGGCAGTGCCAAGTCCTCAAGCCTGCCCAGTCCTGCTGCTCAGGGGCCTGGTATCTCCAAGGTTTGCCCAGGGGGGCAGTCCAGGTCTTGTGACCCAGGCAGTAGCACTGATCTTAGTTTAGACCAGAACATTTTTCCCCCTGAAAGCTGCATGGGGGCAGCGGCTGGGGGTGGAAGGAGCAGCTGCCAAGGACCTGAGGCTTCTACACACTCCTACCGTGGTCACCAGACAGCTACTTCACATGGATAAGCTCTGCAGGCTGTACCTTGGCCTGGTGTCTCAGCCGGAGATTTGAGGGCATTAGAGTTGGTAGAAATTAAAGCTAGGCTGGGAGCTCCAGGTCAGTAGGCTGAGGCCCTGGACAGTGTCCCGGAGCAGGAGGAAGAGGCAGTCCTGATGCTTCTGTGAGCCAGACTGGGAAGGGAAATACAAGCCGGGGGAGTCTATCAATTCTGAAAATGGGGCAAAAAGACTGTGCAGGGCCCAAGATCCCCTGCCTCCCAGCTGGGGAGAGGAGGACAAGGAACCATCCCTGAGAGCAGAGGACTCTCACGGTCCTGGTTGGCTCCTCTCTATCTACCTAGGCTTCTCCCCAGCATGCCCTCCCCTCAGCAGCTTGGGCCCTGCTTTAATCTGAGAAAAGTGTGAGAGGAAAGCAGTGTGTGGGGTCTGGCTCGTCCGGACAGTAGCAGGGGTCAGGGGATCCTGGGAGCAAGGTTCTAGGACCACATGGTCATAGGGCCATCGGTGAACTGGGAGCATAGCTCAGTGATAAGAGTGCTGGCGTAGGAGGCCCTAGGTCCCATCCTCAGCACTGCAATACACACACACACACACACACACACACACACACACATGCATGCATACACACACATACGCATGCATACACAAACCCACACACATTTTTCTTTTTAGTTCAGCCACATGGTAGTCATGTCGCTTTGATAAGCAAAAATTACTTAATGTAATTCAACATAAATTTCATCAGCTGCAAAATTAGAACAATACTTACCTTGCAGATACTTGAAGATTTAGAAATGATGAGGGTTAAATACCTAATCAGTAATAACTGCAGTTACTGTTATTATTCTCCAAATGCCCAGACCCCCTAGGATGGCTCTGGCCTCTCATCTTGCTAAAAGCCAGACTTCTCTTCTAGGCTCCAAGAAGACCAGGCCTGTAATTGGCCTGCAGTTGTGTGATAGTAAGAAGTTAATATTAAGCTGGGTGTGGTGGTGCACTCCAGTAGTCCCTGCTACTTGGGAAGTTGAGATAGGAGGATCAAAGTTAAGCCTAGGAATTCAAGACTAGCTTGGGCAATGTAGCAAGATCCTGTCTCAAAGGAAAAAAATAAAAAGAAGAAGTTAATATTAAAAATAAGTTTCATATAACTTGGCTGGATATGTAGCTCAGTGGTACAGCACGTGCTTACCATGTCCAAGGCTCTAGGGTCAATGCGCAGCACCAAAATTAAAAACAAAAAAAGAAGTTAATATGTTACCCTGGCAGTAATGGGTTCTTGTCTTTCTGTTAGCAGGAGACTGCTAGGAAAATGCCTTGATTCTGAGGGGTGAGCTTGTTGGCTGGCAGGCTGGTCCTGTGGGTGAAGGGGCCCCGCTGTTCTTCCTGCTGGATCTCACAGCAGGAGGATCGCAGCGCATTTAGATTCTCTGGGAAAAGTAGAAGCCCAAGCTTCTCTCCAGGGCCTGGTGATGACCTTCCTACTGTTCTCATCATGGGAGTGAGAAGTCAGGGGGCCTGGGTCTCCAGCCCCGCAGAGGAGAGAGGTCCTGACTATAGGCCAAACGTCTCTTCTCCCCTGCACACCTCACTCTCCCATCTGTGCCTCAGAGCCTCTCAGCCATTCAGCAAAACTCCCTTTCACATATAGGTGAGGCTGGGAGAAGCCTCCCAGGTTTCTGGCACAGAACTGATGCTTGCTACTTGTTGGTGGAATTGAATTGTATGCAGCCCATAAAGTTGATGGGAGGGAAGGGGCTTTCTGTGAGTTCAGTCCAGGATATTGAGGTGTGGGTGGGCACCACCCAGGATCAAGTGCCAGGAGTGTATGGAGGCCCCACCCTGTGGGGTGTGCCTGCTGCCGAAACCTGGCAGCCACCCCAGGTTCCTCCCAGCTCCCACCTCATCAGCCCTGCTGCTCGCTCTGCCGCCTCCTAAACTTCTGGACTCAGCTCTGCCTTTTCCCCATCCTCCTCTGGGTCACCCTTATATCTAGCTGTGGTGACCAAATTTCAAATGAAATCTTGCCCACAGTCCTGCTCTCTTCTAGCCTGTTGCACAAACTATCCATGTGACAGTGCTGAAACCAGAACAGTGATGATCTCTCCCTGCTTAAATGCCTTCTATGGCTCCCTATCACTCACAATTGAAATCTGAAATTCTTGAGATGACATGTTATGTTCCAAGAGGTCTCCCTGCCCTTGCTTCCTCTCTAACTTCCTTTTTTACCCACTCCCCTCAGCCATTACCCAGTGCTCTGGTCACACTGAGCTGTCCTCTTCTGGCAAAGGTTGGGCTCCCTCCATATTCTAAGGTTTGCCTATGTGTATGTCCCTCAAGATAGAAATGAGCATCAGCACACACATCTTGCTTCTTTCTGCCTAACTTGCTTAATTTCTAGTCTCCTTCAAGCCTCATATTAGAAGTCCCTTCTGGAAGGTTAACATTGACCTCCTTCCTCTCATCAGAGCCAGGCCAGCTCTCATAGTCCTGGTGTGCTCAGGCAGTTATGACAGTTTTTTACATTTACCAATTTACTTTTTTTTTTTTTTTTTGCGGTACTGGAAGTTGAACCCAGAGCCTCAGGCTTGCATGATTTGCAAGTGCTGTACCTCTGAGCTGTATCCTTAGCCCAATTTTTTACTCTTTGAGATAGGGTCTCGATAAATTACGCAGACTGCCTCTGGCCTCGAACTTTTGATCCTCCTGCCTCTGCCTCCTGAGTTGCTGGGATTACAGGTGTGTGCCACTGCGCCCAGCTCACCAATTTTCCTTATGCTCCCCTTTTAGTCTATACATTGCTATAAGGTAGAGACCTGTCTTGTTCACTGTTGAGTCCCCTGGGGCCCAGCACAGCGCTGGCACGCCGCAGGCACATAGCAGGAACAGCAGGAGTATGGACCGTAGCCACATTTACTCAGCATGTGCTGCTGCATGCCAGAACCGCTCAGGGTGCCCTCTAGGCGCAAGGCAGTCAATCCTTATGAGCCAAGGAACACCCAAACTGCCCCCACCCCCCATTTCCTGTCCTTCCAGATTGGAAAGCTGAACATTATATTTCCCAGACTGACTCCCTGGAGTGATGGCCCAGACGGGATCAACATTTAGACCCTCACGTGAGATTGGGAAGGTGGAAGAGAGGCAGGGCCTCCTTCCTGCAGCTTTGGCTGGTTCATCTGGCAAGCAGGGCCATGCAGAAGCGGTTTTTTTTCCTGTAGCAGTGTCCAGTGTCCAGTCACCACCCATTGGGAGCCAGGGACAGTTGGCAGCGGCACTGAGGCTGTGACTGCTTCCCAGGCCTCAGCCACGTCAGTGCAGCCTGGACCTCAGCAGTGCCAGTGGCGGCCTCTGGCACCCCCCTTCCTTCCCTGGTCAGATGGAGCAGCAGCGCCCCTGGACACTCAGCCCTGCCTCCTGCCCTCCCCACCAGCCACACACCCATCCCAGAAGCATCTAACCCTGGTCTCAAATCACTGCTCAAAACACCTCGAGTGGATCCCCCGTCCTGTGCTGAGCTCCATGGACTCACGTGATTCCCATGATCCTCAGCTTACAGAGGAGGAGGCTGAGCCCAGAGCCAGGCTTGGAACCCAGGTTTCCTGACCCCAGGGCATACTCTGGCTACCTGTTGCCTTGGGGGACACATGATCCTGGGCGCCAGGGGAGGGAGGCAGCTCTGGGGGCTCTTGGGCAGAGGACTGGGCTGCCCTGTGCAGACAGATCCTGAGGCAGGTTCCCAAGGTACTCCCCAATTCCTGAACAGCATGGAGGCTTGGCTTCCTGGGGAAGGTCCTGGGGCTGACCTGACCCAGATGGAATATATGGGGCACGGAGATTGCTGGGAGAGGCAGACTGATAGGTCACCACATCAAGCTCATGGAAGAAATCTCTGCTTTGTTGCTCATCTCATTTTTGTTGGCGTTAATCACAGTGAGACTATCTGTTGTACCACTGGTGTGTGGGAACAGGTGGTTCCAACCTTGAGAAAACACAACACACCAAGTAGATGACTATGATGACTATCAGGAGGGTGGAGCCAACAATTTGGAGAGCATTCTTTAGCCAGGGACCCCAAGAGCCAAGCCAACCGAAAGAAACAAAAGAAAATTGAAGTCAATAGCTAGAACAAAGTATAAACTCAGTCTCTGGGTCTAGAGAGTACGGAGACTTTTAGATGTTGGTCTGAAAGCATTTCTAGGCTGTGGGAATCTGACAGCTTTTCCTGGTTTGCAGCTTGCATCAGGTCCCAGGGAACTTTCTCACTAGTCCACACAGCAACAGACAGGAAGGCTACCCATATATAGGCTGTCCTGGTGATTTCTCTGAACTTTTTGTTGTTATTGTTTTTGAGTCAGGATCTCACTATGTAGCCCAAGTTGGCCTCAAACTCGTGATTCTCCTGCCTCTGCCTCCCAAATGCTGGGATTATAGGCGTGAGCTACCATTCTCTGCTTTCTCTGAAGTCTTTATCAAGTCTTCCAGCTTCAGTTTGCATGGCTATAAGACTAAGAACGCTTTTAATATGGGCTGGGTTTTCCAAGGCATGCTTTATTGATCCCACAGTCTACTTTAGTTCCTAAACACTGTCTGATCATATCTGAAAATATTATATTGCAGTTAAAGCCTTGGTTAATATAACCAGTAGTTCCAATTGTGTCCTGTTAACAATGACAACAGACTCTACCTGGTACTGTGGTGCATGCCTGTAATCCCAACAACTTGAGAGGTTGAGGCAGAAGTTGAGGTCAGAGGCAGCGTTTGTAATTTCGTGAGACCTTGTCTCAAGATAAATAATAAAGGGGCTGGGGTGTAGCTCAGTGGTAGAGCACTTGTAAAGTATGAGCAGAGCCCTGGATTCAATTCCTCAGTATTACAAAAAACAAACAAATAAAAACCAAAACCAAAGCCAAAACCCACCCAGATACTGATTGAGCTTAAACAAACAACTATATTACAATATAATTTAGAATACCCACCAAAGCTTTCCCAATTCTGGAGGGATTGAGTAGGGAGCAAAAGTAAATGTTTCAAGTTTTGTTCACTTTGTATGCTTTACCAAATTCCTGGGATAGTTTAAGGTAAAAGAAAAAAGGACAAAAGCTTCCTTAACTTTGAAGAAAATTAAAATCTAATGTTTTTAAGTCACAAAGTCAGTCACTAAAAAAAAAAAATCACAAAAGTCATTTAAAAAGTCATAAAAGTGGCTGTGCATACATATAATCCCAGCACTAGGGAGACAGAGACAGGAGGATCATGAGTTCTGAGCCAGCCTGGGCTACACAGCAAGACACTGTCTCAAAAAAAAAAAGGAGGGGGGAAACAATCTGATGGAGTTCATTATGATGCAATCAACAAGGAAATTTCATTATTTCTGACAATTTAACATAATAACCAGAATTATGAGTGATAACACTATACCAGGGCACATCAGGATTTTAGGAATTTCATACTATTTCTGTAATGCTCTCAATAACAAATATAACTTAAAGGTTGAGCATCATTTATTATTAGACAATGGTCTCTGTATAACTTAATATATAAAGTAAACTTAACTAGTTTAATTCAACTATTTTATAAGAAATGAGGATGGAGCTGGGGAGTAGCTCCGTGATAGAACACATGCTAAGCACACTAAGGCGTGAGGCCCTGGGTTCAATCCTCAGCCCCAACAAAACAAAACCACCAAACCAAACCAAAGGAAAAAAAAAAAAAAAAACCAGGAAAGAAGAAAAGAAAAGGAAAGAAAGAAAAAGAAAGAAAAAACAAATTCTTTTGAGATGTGCCAGGGGTCCATCTGGAAAGAAAAAATCCCGAAGTTAATTTGAGATTAAGAAAAAGATAATTTAGAATTTGATTTTGGGAAATTTGTCAATTTAAGTACTAAGGATTTAAAATGCTCTATTAAATGAGATCCCAGATCACTATGAACCAGTGCTAAAGTGGCAAAAGATTTCAAAGACCAAAAAAACCCAGGAAAGTTACATGGTTTTAAAAAAAATCTTAGCTTTTTTTATATTGAGAAGAACAAGTTCTGAAGTAATCAAACAACCTCAGATAAGACAAGAAGACATTTTGTTCTTGACAAAAAACAGATTCAAGGCTGGGGGTGTAACTCAGAAGTAGGGTACCTGACTAGCACGCTTGAGGTCCTCCATTTGACACCCACAGAGAGAGAGAGAGAGAGAGAGAGAGAGAGAGAGAGGAGGGGAGGGGAGGAAAGGAGAGGAAATGATGAGGAGAGGACAGGAGAGAAGAGAAAAGAGAAGAGAAGAGAGGGAAAGGGAGGGAGGGAGAGAGAGTATCACCTTTTATTCTCCTTAGGCAGATGACTTAAAAGGTAAAGAAACATGTTTGGGGATGTAGCTCAGTGGCAGAGTGCTTGTCTGGCACGTGCAAGTCCCTAGGTTTGATCCCCTGCACTGCAAAAGAAAACAACAACAAAAAACCCCACATTTTCAGTCACATCAATACTCCAAGGAAACTATTGTTTTAAAAGAGACAAATAAATTAATTTAATTAAACAAAAAATAGAAAAGAGAAAAGAACAAATTTTAGTTTGGTACTAAGACTGTCACTACCCAACACTTCTCGCCCCTTTCAACTCCCACCCTCTCACCCCGAGCCCATAGCCGCTGCTCTCCTTCCTCAGGCCATCGCTTTCCCTGAAGTCTGTGGAAATAATGGAAGAACCTCTCCACCTGGCTCATCAACAGAGTGCATGTGCAACTGTTAATTAGCTGCAGGGAAATACCAAGAGGTGACTTCTTGTCACAAAAGGCCTGTGGTTTATCTCTGGGTTTATCTCTGTGAGAGGCTGCCCAGCATGAGCTGGCCTAGCTATCACTATAGCTGCCCAAGGGAGAGCTGAGGAAAGCTTCCTCTTCATTTAGGAAGCTGGAAGAGGGCAAAGTGTGAGCCCCACTTGAAAGCCTGGTGGGGTGGGCATGTTGGAGCACACCTGCACTCCCAGCACTCAAGACGCTGAGGCAGGAGGACTAGCCTGGGCTACATGGCAAGACCTTATCTCAAAAAAAAAAAAAAAAAAAAAAAAAAAACCACAAACAAGATGACTGACAGCCCAGCAGAAGACAAGATACAGCTGCACCTACCTGCAGGCCTCTCATGAACTCTGCTGAGGTTGTGTAGGTCAGAGTTCCCTTCTTTCTCAGAAGTACAGCCCTTCTAGAGAAATACCTCCCTGAAGTTCAGTGGGTATGTGACAGGTATCCAGAAACACTTTGATTTTTACTTCAGCAAAAGAGTGAACCAACAGAGCCATGTTTGGAGGCAAACCCCCCCAAAATGATAAAACAATTATAAATGAGCAGGCAAGAGCATCAGCAGATTTGAAGAGGCATGTGGAATTCCTTAGGGCTGCCAATGAAACATTAAGTAGAGAAAATAAACAACTGAAGGCCAAAAAGGCCAGACTTCTAGAAAGTCCAATGGAAAAGGAGCTGGATGTGGATGCTGACGTGTTTTTGTGGTTTTGTTTTGTTTTTACTCAAGAGACAGGGTCTTGCTATGTTGCCAAGGACAGCCTCAAACTCCTGGGCCCAATCCTCTCGTTTGGGCCTCCAGAGCAGAAGGGACTACAGACAGGCGCCACTGTGCCCTCCATACCAATTCTGTAGAAAAGTCAGCTACGGAGCTCGCCCACATTCAGAAACTGCCACAGCCTCTTCGGGCAGAATTTTGCAGCAAATACCAAGAAAGCCAAGGGCATTCCAATACCCAATCTTCCCCTGACACTCCCCCTTGGGGAGCCTTCTGAGGAGATTCTGAAAGGATTTACCAGTAATTAAAATGGAAGGCCATAGAGGAGGTCAGGAAAGGAAATAGTACAGTAATACGGTTAATCCGGAAAAGAGGGGGGTGGGGACCACATACAAGGGTAATCCCAGAAATGCTTCAACATCCTGCTTAACTGGGAAAAAAGGCATTGCCAGGACTTGAGAAACAGTTGCTGTGAAGTATGTCAAGTATCTGATTCACTGACTCCACCTAACGATTGCTGCTTGGCGGACACTAAACTTTTAGAGGTACACAAACCAGATGTCCACCTGCAATATTTTTTTTCAAGCAACAGTTATTTTTCTTCACTTTAGGGTTAAAATGTATAAAAGTATGTTACATGTAATTAATCTAAAACACCATAAATGATAACGCAAAATGCCTCAGCTGAGTGCAGGGATCATAGGCGTGTGCCACCATGCCATTTTTTTAAAGAAAGCAAACAGTTATACTTTAAAAAATAAAAATATATTTACCAGTTTACACAATAAGGATGTATTTTAAATTCTACTTTGGTTTATTGTATAATGCATCATTTGAAAATACTCCAAAATCTTTGTTTTAATAATGCATGAGTGGAAGTAATGCTACTTGGCAGTATTTGATTGTAAGAAATCAATAAAATATAATTGTGTTAAAATTTTCATTCAATTTTAGTTGGTTTGGCCATACTAGATTCTGTGTCTTGTACTCTCTGTTCTCAACTTTTTATGTCTATACAGTTTTGCTCTATATTCTCCTTTTTCATTCTAAAATACCCTGTCATTCTACTTCAGGAAAAGTTACTCTTTTCTCTTTCAACAGTCAATAAAAACTTATACCCTTATATTTTATGACTTTCACCACCCACACACAAAATACACCTTATTTTTTGTGTATTTTGCCTACAGAATTGTTTCCTGTATTATTTTTACTAGTTTTAATTACTATTTATAAATTAGAATTCCTAGCCAGGTGTGGTGGTGCTCACCTGTAACCTGAGCAACTTGGGGAGGTGGAGGCAGGAGGATCACAAGTTCGAGACCAGAGGCAGTCTGTGTAATTTAGCAAGACCTGTCTCAAAAAGTAAAAAAATGGGCTGAGGGTGCAGCTTAGTGGTCCAGCACTTCCAAAGCATGCAAGTGCGAGGCCCTGAGTTCAACCCCCAGTACCACAAAAAAAAAAAAAAAAAAAATTAGAATTCCCAACTCTTGATTCTTAGTATGAACTCACTGCCACACACTCCAACATTCTATAGATTAACAGCATTTTGTAATTTCTAGAGGCATGTGTTTATCTTTCAATGTGACACAGGACATGTTTACTATCAAGATCCAGATATCTTGAGACAAGGTCTGGCTAAATTACGCAGACTGCCTCAGGGCTTGAACACGTGATCCTCTTGCCTCCCTCTCCCTAGTCTCTGGGATTATAGGCAAGAACCACAGCATCTGGCCTGGGAGCTCTTATTTTCATAAGACAGGGTTTCACTGTATAGCCCAGGCTGGCCTGGTACTCACTATGCAGACATGGCTGGCCTCGAACTCTTCTTGATCCTCCTGCTTCTGCCTCCTGGGTGCTTGGATTATAGGTGTGTGCCACTCTGCCTGTGGAGTAGAGCCTTTATTTTCAAATGTATTTTATTTATTTATCTTTTTTTTGTGGTACTTGGAAGAAGGGAGGTGTTTTTCCAGGAACAGATGGGCAGGGCAGGTAGGGAGGCAGGGAGGTGTGAAACAGAAGAAATCCAGCTGGGAGGAAAGCAGGCGTAGGCTGAGGACTGGCAAAAGGTAAGGGTCAAGAGGTAGACTGGAGCTGATCAGGGAAGGCCCATTGAGATAGGCTAACGAATGTGGACTTTATCCTTAAACCACAGATTTTAGGCAGAGGAACAACATGTTTTGAATTTTATTTTTATCTTTATTGCTTTTGTTTGAAATTGTGTACGCCTTTTGTTAAAGTAACAATGCTGAGAGATTTACAAAAATCATTTTGGCAGCAGAGTTGAGGCTGGATTTAAAATGGAGAGTGAGAGCCAGGCATAGTGGTGCATGCCTGTAATCCCAGTACTTGGGAGACTGAGGCAGGAGGATTGGAAGTTCAAAGCCAGCCAGAACTACATAGTTAGACTGTCTCAAAATAAATGAATGAATGAATAAAACAAATAAATTAAAATGCTAATAAAAAAAATCCAAGACCAAAAAAATAACCCATGGAGTCCAGAGAGGCAATTAGAAACAAAGCAATAGCAAGGAAAATGAGAAATGGAGAGGAGAAGGAATAGTTAAATCTGCATGACTTGGTAACTGATAGGTATATGGGGAATAGGGAAGCTGTGGTAGGGAGGGCTGGTGCACAGACAAAGCCCCCTCAAAAAAACCCTCCTGCAGGCTTGTGTACTTATTCATAACATTTGAGAAGCAAAGCCAAGTGCCATGGCACAAGCCTGTAATCTCAGTGACTCAGGAAGCAGAGGCAGGAGGATCATAATGGTTGAGGCCAGAGGCAGCTTGCATAGCTTTGCAAGACTGTGGCTCAAAATAAAAAACCATAAAGGTTCTGAGGGTGAAGCTCAGTGGTAGAACACTTGCCAGGGTTCTGGGTTCAATTCTCTAGTACTGGGGAAAGGATAGTTGAGAAACAAGATAGTATTGGGAATTTAAAAGGAAAAGGGTTATCTAAACTTCTACCTGCAGCCATATTACTGTGGTGTCTGATCTTGTCAGATCTCAGAAGCTAAGCAGGGTCAGGCCTTGGTTAGTCTTTGGATGGTAGACTGCCTGGGAACACCAGATGCTGTAGGCTTGGGAGAAGGACCTGGCAACCCACTCCCCAAAAACAATGAGCCATTGAAAACCCTATGAATAGCAGAGAAGCACAACTAAAGTGTTTTGTCTATTGTACAGTGAGGTTGCTATGAGTCAGATAGTGACTTGATGACACCTAACAACAATAACAAAGTTTTACAACTCCCATTCTAAAAAGCATATACAAATGGAACCTGACCAAAAGCCCTCAGGCCCTTTACTTTTGGTGTTAAGGTGTTTAGAAGATTAAAAAGGAATGAGGAGGAAGGAAAAAATAAATCATAAAGACTAGAGCAATCATGTCAAGTGAGGTAGAGCACCCTGTAATCCCAGTAACTGGGGACAACAATGAAGGCAGGAAAATCTCAAGTTTGAGGTCAGAGGCAGCCTGTGTAATTTAGCCAGACTCTGTCTCAAGACAAAAGATAAAAAAGGATCTGGGGACTCCTCACTGTAGTAAGGATATGAAGTCAACCAAGGTGCCCATCAACAGAAGAATGGATTAAAAAGTTATGGTACATATACACAATGGAATACTACTTAGCAATAAAAAAAGGAAATAATATCATTTGCAGCAGAATGGATAGAACTGGAAAACATCATCTTAAAAATGAACACAAGCTCAAAGAGAAATACCATATGCTCTTACTTATATACAGGAGCTGAATCTTACTTAAAGGAAGAAAAAAATCCTACACATAAATTGATATATAAAAAATGCACAATTAAACTTAGTAAAGGGTCAATATAAAGAGTAGAAAGGAGGGAGGGAACTAGCAAAGGGAAACAAAGATTGCTGAAGACAGGATGGGGAGAAGAATCAATAGAGGGATAAAGGGGGAGAGGATAATCCCAATGTAAATGATGCAACTTCCTGAGTACATTGGAAAAATAGGGGAATGTAACCCAAATATGCATTTGAATTTTACTAAATATTAGTCAGAAGTTTCCGTAAACCTTGTAAGTTGATAAAAGTATTATCAAAAATGATATAATACTTGCAAAATGGAAAAAGCCAATGCTGTATTACTCTGTACCTTACCATCATTTACCAAAAGTGAGAAAAAAAAAAAAGAGGAGCTGGGGGTGTAGCTCAATGGTAGAGCACCTGCAAAGTATGTATAAGGTCCTGGGTTCAGCATCCCCAGTACCAAAAAAGAAAAAGAAAAAATTTAAAAAGACTACAACAATCATAAACCTCTTAATAATTATGTCCATACAGATTGTTAGCACACCAGGTGACTTTTAATCCCAGGCCAGTTCCCCTCCTGGTCCTCTTCATGGCTTCTAGTCAATTCCCCTTGGGATCTGGCCAGTATAAGCTCAGGAAATGCAGTTTTAATTCTGGAGTCAGTGCAGCATATTAGGAAAGGAAATCCACAAGTGAAAAAAAATCACATTATGAATTTTAAGGCCAGGGGAAAGGATCATAAATGAGATTTTGAATTTGTTGGGGACAGAAGCCGTTTCACTCATTTTTGTGCAGGATTCATGATTGGCTTGGCCATTATTCACCCTTGGCCATTATATCACTGAGGATTTGGCTCTTCCATCCTTGCCTATTTCCAAAGCTTCTGTCTGGCACAACCTTCACTTCTGACAGTATTGCTTTGACATTTTCTAACAAGGGAGATACTAGGCCAGGATCAAGACCTAGCTAAAGAGTCAGTACTTTCCTCAGTACTCACCTCCCTAGGATTTTGCATGAGTCAGACGCAGAATATATTTGAAAGGCCTTTGTAAACTGATGAGTTACGCCATTACCAGCTGTTCTTTATCTATTGTTGTTCTGGTTGATGACTTAACTGACTTTCTTCACTGCATTACAGAATATTCAAGCAGATTCAAATTAATCTTTTTTTTTTTTTTTTGCAGTACTTGAGGGTTGAACTCAGGGCCTCACACATATTTTATAAGTGCTCTACCACTGGGCTGCTCCTGAAGCCCATTTTTAAATTTTTCATTTTGAAACAGGTTCTCTCTGGCCTTGAACTTGTGATCCTCCTGGCTCTGCCTCCTGAGTCACTGGGATTACAGGCATGCACCTGGCTCCGATTCATTTTAAAAGTACTAGCCAGGGGCCAGGCACACACCTCCCAGTGACTTGGGAGGCTAAGAGAGAAAGACTATGAGTTCAAGGTGAGAGGTAGCTGTGCAACTTAGCAAGACCCTGTCTCAAGATTTGGAAAAATCTAAAATATGGTCTGGAGGTGGCAGCTCAGTTGTAGAGCATTTGCCTTGCATGGGCAAGGCCTTGGGTTCAACCCCTAATACTGTAAAACAAACCAAAAACTGAAAACAGCCTCCCCTAAACCCATTAAACACTCAGCAGAATGCTGGGCATTTGCACTTAAGCCTCACAACAATTGTATCATGTTCATCAGAGGTCAAGGAACATTAACTTACTGAAAAGCACCTTTTTGTTTTTTTTGGTCAGGGTCTTCCTATCCTGGGTGCCCCTTGAACTCACAATTCTCCTGCCTCAGTTTCCCAAGTGCTGGGATTACAGCAGTGTGCCGCTACACCCAGCTCAAAAGTGTATTTTTTGATCCTTCTACGCCCTCCCAAGATTGGCTTCTCTGTGTACTGGCCCTTCCACAGTAGTTTTGACATAGTTTTTCCCATTTAATTAGCAGCTATAGGTGCTAGGAACTATATTTCATTCACTGCTATACCCCCTCCACCCAGTGGAGAGAGCCAGGCACACAGAAGACACTCCAAAAATAATGGAGATGAATAAATGCTGGCCCTACATCTATTGCTTATATCTATCATTTTCTATTCTGAAAACCATTTTTCTTATAAGTTATTGTTCATTACCTATCTTCTCCTACTAGAAAATGAAAAAAAAAAAAAAAAAGAAAGAAAGAAAAAAGAAAAAGAAAAAACAGAACATAAAATGCCTGTGAAGACATTGTTTTACTCTCAAAGCTCCATATCTGGGCCACAGTAAGGGTGTAACAAGTTATCTGTTGGTGATTGAATATATAAGCAGCACAGATAAGCAAATTCCACACCCCCCCTTTTTCCTTGGTGCTAGGGATTGAACCAGAGCCTTATGCATGCTAGGCATGTGCTCTACCATTGAGATACACCCCTCACTCCTACCCCTTCTTGTGACATCGGCTTGTTTTCTTTTGACGCCGATCTTAGTGGGCTCATGCTCCACAGCCACTATACTGATGTGAGGTCGGTGAACGCTGAACCTCTGGCCTCTTGAGTTAAACATTCACTTGCAGCTGACATTGTTCAGAAGGGAAACCACAGGAATCCTGTCTCCAAGACACCTGCCTGCAGAAAGGAGACTGAGGGGTTGGCCCAGGTGACCTGGGTTCTGCACTCCACAACATTGGTCCAGACCTAGCAAGATGATGACTGGAAACCAGTGTGCTCCTGAGTCCCACGGTATACCTACCTCCCTTTCAGTAGAGTGCAAGTCTTGGAGAGCAGAAAAAAATAACCTGCCAATAATAATTAGTGGTTTCATTTTCTCAGAAGACAACTGTCTTGCCAGAAGTCTTCTAGATCAAATCCATTTGTTTTGTTTTCCTCTTGTAAGCCAGAAGTATGTGTTGTATTAAATTTTTCTTTTAGGGCTAGGGGTATAGCTCAGCAGTAGAGCAGGAGCCTAGCATATGCAGGGCACTGGGGTTCAATCCTCAGTACCAGGAAGAAACAAAACAAAACTATCACAGTAAGAAAATTTAGAACATGGAAAAATTATTTTTAAAAAGTTGATTTGTTGAGGATATAACTCTGTGGGTATAGTGCATGCTTAGCATGCTCAAGGCCCTGGGTCCAAAGCCTAGCGCGAGCACACGCACACACACACACACACACACACACACACACACACACAGTCACCCATAATTTTATCACACTCACAAAATTACAATTAGCATATTTGTGTATTCCTTGTCCCCTGTGCCTCTGTATACTCATATTACATATATATGTACATATCCTGCTAGCTTCCTTTGCTCTTTCACTTAACATCGTGTCATTTACAACACAAGGACTTTATAACCATCAAGATATTGATACCTGCTTATGGATTTTTCAGAGAAACTGATAATTTCAGAGAGATAAGTTGTCTTAAATTCTAAAATCTAGAATTTTTAGGGAAAAGGATAATCTGTGTGCTTATGGTACTTGATATGTATTACAAAATTGCTCCCACAAAGTGTTTTGCCAATTTACTCAGCCACTGAGTGACAGTTTGGGGCTGGGGTTTAGCTCAGTTGGTAGAGTGCTACTCTGCCCTCTATGAGGGCCTGGGTTTGATCCCCAGCACTGCAAAAACAGGAGAAGGATGTGGAAATCCACTCCTGAGGTAATCCTGAAACAATCAGCCACTGAAAACCCTATGAGGGTTGCTATGAGTCAGACCTGACTTGATGGCACCTAACAAGTGATAGTATATTATGTAAACTGTATCATTGCCAGGGCAAGGTGGTACAAGCCTGTTATCCCAGCAACTCAGGACCCTGAGGCAGGACCTAGTGGGAGGCCACAGACAGCCTGTGTAATTTATCGAGACCCTGTCTTAAAATAAAGAAGTTGCTAAGGGAGGTAGAGCGCTTGTGGTAGAGGACTTGCGTAGCATCCATGCTGGGGTTCAACCCCTAGTACTGGGGGGGGATGTATCATTGATGCAGCAGGTAAAAATAAATCTCTCTTCAGTCTTTTAATTTGTATTTAAAAACATTGCTAGGGACAGAGAATTTTAGTCAGAATTATTTACTATTTGTATTTCTTCTCTTATAGAATCCTAGCAATTATGGAGGGCTAGGATTTAGCTCAGTTGGTAGAGCACCGCTCTGTAGTCTCTGAGGTCCAGAGTTCGACTCCCAGCACCACAAAAATGGGAGAAGGATGTGACAATCCACTCCCGAGGCAACAATCTTAGCCATTGAAAACCCTATGAGGGTCACTATTAGTCGGACACGACTCGATGGCACCTAACAATTATGGAGGAGAAAAGTTTATCTGCTACTGCTGCTATTACAACAGAAAGAGAAAAGGCTTTTGGCCTCAAATCCATCTCATACAAAAAGCTAGACATATATGCACCAACCAAATGCTGAGGTACTAGTTTCATCCATTCACTTAAAAGAGACTGACATGTTAGACTAAAAGGAAGATCTAATCATAAAGAATTTGATTATTTACCTAATCGTCTAAGTATCACTGTAAAACCATCCTCTGCAAGTAAGAATCACCTTTGGGAAGTGTAAGAGCCCAATATTTTTGTAATCATTCCTCCAACCCCAGTACTGGGGTCTTTGGGTCTTTTTTTCCCTGAGGTTGAACCCAGAGCCTTGCTCATTCTTTGCAAGTGCTCTACCACTGGGCTGCACCCCCAGCTTATTTCTATTTTTTTTTAATTTTGAGAGAGTCTCTTGCTGAGCTATGCAGGCTGCCTCTTGTCTTGAATTTGCAACCCTCCTGCCTTGGTCTCGAGTTGCTGGGATTATAGGTGTGTACCATGGTGCCCAGTGTCTGGGCCTGGAGCACGCTAGGCCAGTGCTCTACCACCAGGCTGCACTCCTGGCCCCCTCCCCCTTTTTTCAATTTGAGACAAGGTCTCACTAAATTGCCAGGCTGCCTCTGGTCTCAACGTGTCATCCTTCATCCTAAATCTCCTGAGTTGCTGGGATTACAAGACAGCATGCCAGTTTACCTTTATTTTTTCTTTTTTTGATAATTATGTGCTTACATTTATCAAGCAGTAATACAGCGGTCATATGTCAACCTTCACCATAACCCCTGTGGTGGGTACTCATGATCACTAACACTCTTTTTTTTTTTTTGCGGTACTAGGGGTTGAACCCAGGGCCTCGTACACTTGCATGCTTTGCAAGTACTGGACCACTAAGCTGCTGCTCCCAGCCTTTTTTTTTTTTTTTTTTTTTTTTGAGACAGGGTCTTGCTAAATTACAAAGACTGCCTTCTAGTCTTGAACTTGCAATCCTCCTGAGCGCTGTACACCACTGCGCCTGGTGCTAACACTTTACATAAGAAAAGCACTTGTGTTCAGGGCAGCTAAAGAACTTGTTTGAGATTATATAGCCTCAATTTGAAGTCAGGCACATTATCCTGTCAACTAACCAGTAGGCTCTGACTCCTTTGCTAGCTGTGGCTATCTTCTCTAAATCACTCAGCATAAGTCAGCACAAAGTACACTGATGGTTGTCAGATTAAGAGAATGATACTCTACACTCATACATGCTATTGTTTCAGACTGCTCACATTTGAATGAGTTTGCCATTAGGGTCCAGGCTGAAGGGAATATAGGGTGATCGAATCTAAAAGCCTAAGGTTAGACCATACTTCAGGAGTAAAGTCCTTGAAACTCTCCCCTCAAACACCACAGGCCACATGCTTTGAAACCCTGAAGCAACTTGGCCTGATCCTTCACATTTGAGCAAGCCAGGCAAGCTTGGGCTGTCATTTCCCATCAAGTAGTGAAGAGAGTACTCAGTTATGCAAGCCTATCATTAACTTCTTTGTTCATGTCTTCTAGGCAAGTGCCTGACTAGATTATTAAAGCAAGCCGTGTTTGCAAAAGTCTGTGATGGTAGGGGAGCAGCCATATCTACACTGATGGTTAAGTTTATTATACTTCAGACCTTTTGCTGGTGAAGGTAAACCCTAGACACTCAGGTTTTTCCTCCAAATATGCAACAATACCTAGTTGATCAATCTGAAATTCAATACAATAAAACATGAGTTCATAAGAAAATATTAAATGGATAACCATTTCTTTTTCCTTTTGAAAATATAAGATAGGACTAGGGGTGTAGTTCAGTTGCAGAGCACCTACCTAGCATGAGCAAGGTTCTAGGGTTCGATCTCCAGCATAGAATAAAAATAAAATACAGGGTAAGCAACTTTAATATTAATATACATCTATGATACAAACTATTAAACTCAGACAATGTATGAATACAGATGATTATTCAATGTGACCAAGGAGATAAAATAACTGATTTTTCCATAATTTCTTTTACCATCCTTTCTTGAACACCTTTGGTACAAACTACCTCTTCTAGCTAGGATGATCTAAATTTTCAATAGACTTGACTATAACATGATAATACCACCTGGCTTATGCTATCAAGATCTTCTGTAATTGTCCAACCTATCAATTTCTTAAATATTTTCCCAGCTCTGACTTGGGAGCTTGTTTCAGGGTATATATTCATACCTGTTAGACACTGCAACTACCTAAGAGGGTATGAGACAGAGAAAAAGACAGGCAGGTGCTCTGTGACTCCATCTCTTCCCAAAGCAGCCACTAAACCATGTTAACTAAAACTTCAAATGAAGTCAGCCTTCAAATGGAGTAAGGGACAATGGAAAGGATCAGAAAACCAATTGCTTCCGGGATTCACTACAAAGATGATTAGCCTATTGGGAACATGGAAGAGAAGGAACAGAACAGGCCTATGTTTTCTTGCTGGCTGTTTCCAAAACTAACCTTGTATAAATCGCTTGGGCTGGGGCACAGCTCAGTGGTAAAACTTGTGCTGGCTTCAATCCCTAGCACCAAAACTGTAACAAACTATTAAGATTATCTCTTCAGTGGGGGAAAAAAAAAATCAGGGTTGGACAGGTGACTATAGTTACATCTCTGAGCCAGTTCCTAACTTTTGCTTTTGAATATAGCTAATTCTGAACCCTTCCTTCTAAATAGGGGCAGTGAATCCACATCACAAAACCCAGTATTCAACAACTGAGTACCGATGAAGCAGGGTATGCTATGTGAATGTAGCTTCAACATCTGGGATAGGGGAAAAGAATCCTTAACAACTGCCTTATTTACTATTATGTTTTACATTCCTGTTACATCCCCTCATTAATGGCAATGCTTATTTTTACAGAAGGGAAAAGGGGTACACAGGTTAGACTTGGGTCCACGGAAGATGGCAGGGGTGGCATCAGTTTGGCCTTGGCCAATACTCTCAGCAGACTTCTTCCCTAGCATTCCTCCTGAACCTGCCATACACTCATACAAAGAAGTTTTTCATTGTATTCTTAAGACTAACTGCTTTGGATACTCTTAATTCAAAAGAGATGGTTTCAAAATGCCCCTCCTGCTTGTCTTAAAAACCAAAGAGGAAAGGAGAAATCAATATAAAATAAGATGTACACAAAAATCTCAAGGCACATAAACTGGGTGGTTTATTGGCGAAGGCCAAGCTGAAATCTGATAATGAAAATGAAGACACAGAAGTATTTTTCTCAAGAAAATAAACATTTGGAGCTAGATGTAGTGGCAGACAGGAGGATCACATGTTCGAGGGCAAAGGCAGACTGCGTAACTTAGTGAGATCCTGTTTCAATTTTTAAAAAATTAGAAAATGGGCTGGGGTGCAGCTCAGTGGCAGAGAGCTTGCAAAGTATGCACGTGGCCCTGGGTTCAACCTCCCAATACTGAAAAAAATATTGGAGGAAGAAATACTTTCTGAAAATAAAATGTTTTATTTGGAAAAGTCAGCCTCTTAGAAAAGGTTTTGAACCTATGCTTTTACCCCATCAATTATAGTGGTCTTTTAAATGCATTGAATATAATTCATTAAATGTCATGTTAGGCCCTAGCAGAGAGCAATCACACTATCACATTGGGCTGTATGGGAAACTTTTATTGTAAGCACCTCAGTGAAGGTGGGCTGATTCTATTAGGAGGAACAGCAGCCGCTTGCTGAAAGGGAGTCATTTATATAGAGGTTTTTCTGTGAGGGGAGAAGCAGCGAAGAAGCTGCTACAAGGAAATAGGCTGACGCAATCCTTCTGACTGCTTAGCTTTCCAAGTGATACTAATATGAATGTCAGGTTGACACTGGTTGCTTAAGCCAGTTGTTCCCAAACTTTACACAATATGCTGAGCCTTGTGCAATACACCCACAATCCCAGCAACTCAAGGAAGCCAAAGCAGGAAGATCACAAGTTCAAGGCCAGAGGCAGCCTGCACAACTTAGTGAGACCTTGTACAGGTAACAGGCCATGGGGTGGGATGGGTGAAGGGTGTGTGTGGGGGGTGTCAGTGGTGGAAAAGTATAGAACATATTTGCCTGTGGGGCTAGAGCCTTACATTATATATTCTCTATCTTTCTGCCTCAATGTAAAAGATAAAAGGTTAATGAACTTATTTTCCTACATTACAGGTAAGTGAAAAGGGTCATAAAACTTAGTGTGGAGAGTTAAGAATGGTGTCCATTAATTCTAAGGATGACATAACTTTCTTTTTAAGCCTTCTAAGAAAAGGATAACAGGAGGGAGGACAGAGGAATTCCTTACTGAAAATAAACACACTTAGCAACTTCTCTCCCAATCTCCTCTTTATTGGTTTGCCTGGGGCCACATTTTTCTGGTGTTTTGCGAACACTAGGGAAAAATGTAAACAACAAAAAGAAAACCACCACACACAGTTTATACTGAATATCTCACATACAGCTCTAGAGGCAAATATAAATGCAACTATCAAAAATCAAATGTGAAAAATTCCAGGGTTGGGGAGATTTCAGGGTTTTGGGGTGTGGCTCAGTGGTGGAGCATGTGCTTACCATGCCTTAGGTCCTGGGTTCAATCCCCAGGATGACCAAAACAAACAAATCCCAAAAACAAACACACAAAATAAAAGATTTCCAATAGTCTCATAGGATACCTAGGATTTTGGTTGGAAAAACCTAAGCTAAATTCAGCTGATGCTTGAAATATGTCTTTCAAATTAATTAGAGGTGCTGTATTTACCAATGAGCCACGAACATAGTTTTGTAGATTTTAATACTAACTTTAACAGTGAGAAAAATACCGAGTGATTTCAAAAGGGGCAATGATCTGTAACCACTCAAAATATTTCTGAACAGGGGAACAAAGGTAGCAACTGAGTGAAAACAACACTCTAGCACTTGGCTTCTAATAAGCATCTCAGAAAAGGTACTCAAGAGGTGTTGACAAATATAAAGTGACTGGAACAGCCAACATGTTTCTGAAATTTTATGCTTTAAATTTCCTAAACATACATCTAGCAGGCAAATATGCCAGACAACTATTAATGCTAGAAAAATATTTTAGTCAGCATTTTATAAAATCTCCAACTTTTATCCAATATTTCTATTCATATATGTTGACAACACATTACAAATAACAATGAAGCAAGAATAACTTTAAATTTTAGACTTGCGTCAAACTAGTTATTATTTTTCCTCTTAACATGACAAAATAGATGAATTCAGCAAGCATGGTTTAAAAAGTTAAGGCTCTCTAAAGAGTTCTAAAGACTAAAACTTAAGGCACATATTATAATCTTCATGACACTGTTAAAAGAGTCAAACAAAACAAAACAAAAACCATACTACTTTCTCACACACATCCTTTGCCAACCACTCCCTTCCCAAAGCATGTATTTTACATCCAGGCACTGGTAAGGAGTGAAACAAAAGTTCCATCAATGAACTCCTGGTATGTATTCTCCACACAAATGTCCACTGTCTGCACTGAGCACCACTGGTAGACTATAGGCCTGCACAATATTTTCAGATGTCTTGGGTCATGACCTGCTCCATTCACACTGCAGCCCATGGGGTCAGACTGGACTCTCCTCCTCTGTGGGGTCTCCTGTGCCTTTCTGCTGTGGAGATGGTGATGCCTTAGTAATTTCTTTTGGCTTCTCATCTGTATCTACACTGGTCTCCTCCTCTTTACCTTCCTTTTTCTGCTCCTCTGCTTTCTGTTCTTTTGCCAGAAGTCGGTAATTGATGCCCATGCCAATGAAGAGATAGACACCTGCGATGATCAGGATGACACCACATGCCCAGTATGTGTATTTGTAGTCTCCATAGATGTCATTGAGACGACCTAAAGATGAAAAAAACAAAGCTCTGTGGGTAAAAGTGAACAGAATACACACACACACACACACATATATACACACTCACATGTACACGTATATGGTACTTGGCAGTTGAACACTGGGCCTCCCGTGTTCTTTGCAAGTGGCTCACCCACTGGACTGTACCCCCAGCCCATTTTTAACTTTTTTTGTTTCTGAGTTAGGGTCTTGCTAAGTTACACAAGCTGCCTCTGGTCTTGATCTCGTAAAATTCCTGCCTCTGCATGCACCACCACACCCCGCTGGGATACTCTTTTCCCAAAGCTTAAGGATTCACTCAGGAAAAAGGGATGTTAATCCAATCTTCAAAGAGCCTACAAATGACAAATTAGTATAAAAAATGAACTGTAAAAAACTTTCTGATTTATAATATCTCTGATTTTGGATGGCCTTACTCTGCTGGGTTTTTTGTTGTTGTTGTTGTTTATTTGTTTTGCAGTACTGGGAGTTGAACCCAGGGCCTTGAGCTTACATGTTCTGCAAATGCTGGACCACTGAGCTGTACCCCCAGCCCACTTTTTTACTTTCTGAGACAGGGTCTTACTAAGTTACACAGACTGCCTCTGGTCTCGAATTTGCAATCCTCCTGCCTTCACTTCCCGAGCCGCTGGGATTACAGGTGTGTGTCACTGTGCCCGCTCATACTCTGCTATTTTTAGAAACTTGAAAATAATTAACTCTTGGCAAGTCTGAATTAGGAAGGAATCTAAAGATCACCTACAGTGCATTCTCTAATGGAAAAAACTGTTGCTCAAAAGAGGTTTAGAAGCTGGGCGTGGTGGTGCACACATGTAATCCCTGCACTCAGAGGCTGAGGCAGGGAGATGGGCCCAAGTTTGAGGCCAGCCTGGTCTATATATTGAGTTCCAGGCGAGTCTGGGCTAAACAGCAAGACCCTATCTCAAAAAAAGTTTAGGAGTTTCCCAAGCCACAGAGATATTCTAGTTAGCCAAGGCCAATACACTATAGCAGCATTTTGTAAAGTGTTCCTGTGAACACTTAACATTATGCTAGAAATTTAACAGCAATAGTTTATCACTACTCTAAGTAGATTTTTTTCATTATTCTCAGTGCACAAGTGTAAGAAGCATAGACACTTTAGTAGTAGTAAACGACAGCTTGCCTTTAAACCTGAATTCTGAGCTTGATACTGATAATATGCCTGTAATCCCAGCAAGGAATATTGCAGGTTGGAGGCCAGAGGAAGCCTGTGCAACTTACTAAGATCTTGTCTCAAAATTAAAAAGTAAAAAAGGGGCAAAGTGTACAGTCCACTGTTGGAGCACTTGTCTAGCATGTGCAGGAGCCTGGCCACAAGTCCCCAGTATTGGAAAAAACTTAAAAAACAAACAAAAAAACCCTCCGATTCTGAAGTCTGCATTCTCAACCACTATACTATATAGGATACTTCTCTAATGATTCAAAGACCTTGTAAGGTCTTTGTTAAGTCTGGTACTAAAGAAACCTATTTAAACATGGTGCTTCCAAACCATCCCACCACCCCCTATTTTTTTTTGCCATGAAACCTTTGCGTAAAATGTATTAGTATCTCTAGGAGTAAACTTTGGGAAACCCTACTGTGCAGTTAATGTAACCTATTTGAATGTGATTTCATGTGGTTTCCTAACTCTGGGCATTATTCAGTCAGCAATATTCACTGAGCCTCTATCATATATACCAGAAATTGGCTCTGTTAGGCTATCAGGATAAAGGTGAGCAAGGGGCATAACAACCACAGTTCAGTGGGGAAGAGATGCCAATCAAACAATTACACAAACAGTGAAGAGTGCCACAGGGAGGGTTCTGAAAGCAGAAATAGGGGGTTTGAACCGGTAAGCAGGGTGAGGAAGGTTTCATCCCTTGAAGAGTCAACTGAGCTGAGAACTGCAGGAAGACAGGGATGATCCGGAAGGGGGTGGGGAGAGGATGCAGGTGTAACAGCAGGTGCAAAGGCACAGAGGTAGGAGAAAGACTGGTAATGGAAGGAAGGGCCTGGTTGCTGGACCAGAAAGAGCAAAAGGCTGGTGGGAGGATATGGGGCTAGAGAGGAAGGTGGGCCAGGCTCTGCGGGACCTTGCAAACCACATTAGGAAATTTGTTTTTCACCCTCAGAGCAATGGGAAGCAACTGGCAAGATGTAAGACACTAAAGAACAGCTGGAGCTGACACAGGCAGAGCTGTTAGGAGGCTACCCTAATGAGCAGCCTAAATAGTGACAGGAGTTCGGATAAGGATAGTAGTTGTGATGGAGAAAACTGGGCAGATTAGAAAGACTTAAAGATGAAACCTGAATACTTGGCAACTCATCAGGGAGAGGTTGAGGAAGATAGCAATATCAAAAGAAAGCTGTAGAATTTTCCCCAAAATGAAATTCCAAAGTATAAATCACATCCACAAGGAGTTTACTTTTTTTACTGTATGTTAACTATTTGTTTTTCTCTCTTTTTTCCTTTCCCTCCCTCCCTCCCTCTCTCTCTCTCTCTCTCTCTCTGTCTCTCTCTCTCTCTCTGTAAAACAGGGTTTTGCTTTATAGTTCAGGCTAGCCTTGAACTCACAATCCTCCTGCCTTGGCCTCCCAAGTGCTGGAATTATATTTTGGAGCTATTAATTTAAAAGATAAAGTATTTAGTAACCTTAGAGAACAGCTCCTAAATTACATATTGACTTACAAGATGTGTAATCTTAGCCAAATTATTCCCCTCTTTAAAGACTATTTTCTTCACTTAGAAATAGGGACAAAACAGTCCTAGCATAATGACCCTTTGAGACACAACGAGACACATACAGTGATTAGGACAGGCATAGGACACGGTGAGCTTAGTATTTTCCTGTTGCTACTGAATAAACTCTACTATTAAAATGAACTTGCCATCAGTGCTTTAAAGATGAGCTGTTTTTCTACAATGTGCATGTTTTATGATCAGAAACTTTTTAAAAATACTGACTTTTGTTATGTTTGATCCCTCCTCACAGCTTGATGGTTCAATTTAATTTGATTCTGTATTTGAACACTCTTGCCATGCCAAGCACTGTGCCAACATCAAGGGTACAGAGATGAGAAAGGCCATAGATAGGAAGACATACTATACCTAAAAGTGGTGGCCCAAGGAGGACTGGACAGCATTCCACAATGGTCACCAATCCCACAGCACTGGAGAACCTCTGTGGTCCAATGAGGTCCATCAATGTTTCAAACAATACGGAGCTGAGCCACCCAAAGGCAAATCCAAAGAATCCCGCGTAGATACAGAACCCAATATAGCTGGTGGATAAAGGTGCTAGTAAATGGCAAACTCCATTTGCAATAACAGAAGCGGCAAAGAAATACTGGACTCGAGGTCTAATCCACTTTGTGTTGGCTACAAGTCCCATAGAAGGTCTAGCTACCATGTCTACAAAAGCTAGAATAGAAAGCAGGAAGGCTGACTTCTCACTAGAATAATGCTGACTCTTGCCATAATTACTGAGAAAGACCAAAGGTGTAAAGAGTCCAAAAAACATAACTACGTTTCCAGAAAGGTACAGCAAAAAGCCTCTATGGGTAAATAGAGTCAAGTCTAGGAATTTATTAATTGTTTGGAAGACTGATCGTTTTTCCTCTTTGGGGTTTCCTCCAATGAGATCTGTATTTGCATCACTTGCATCTTTTTTTGCATCAGATTTTCCAGCTTCCTGAAGAGATTCTTTGGACCTAATTTTCTCTGCCTTAGCTGGCTTGGGCCCTATTGGTCGCATCAGGGCTCCAGCTACACAGCAGTTTAGTAGGAGACCTCCAAGAATAAGGAAGCTTCCTCTCCAGCCAAAGATACCAAAGAAAGCCTGATTGAGGGGGGCCAGCGTCGAGAGGAACACAGGGCTGCCTGCCATGGCCAGACCATTGGCCAGAGGTCGCCTCTTGAAGAAATACTTGCCAATCATGGTCAGAGCTGGATTCAAGTTGAAGGCAAGTCCAAGACCTACGGAAAAGGGGCGAAAATAACATGCTATATGTAATAAATAGTAAAAATCTCTGAAATTACTTAACCAAAGAAACTAAAATAATAAGAGTAGGTAGTGGAAAGGAGACTAAAATCCTTATTATTAGATAACACATTGTATTGTTGTTGTTGTTATGTGCTATTGAGTCCAATCTGACTCATAGTGACCCTCATAGAGTTTTCATTGGCTGATTGTTGCAAGACTGCTTCGAGAGTGGACTGCCATGTCCCTCTCCCATTTTTTTTTGCAGTGTTGGGGTCCTCAGAGTGTGCAGGGCAGTGCTCTACCCACTGAGCTAACCCCAGCCCAACACACTGTACAGTGGTTTAAAGTGTGGTTTCTGAAATAGATGCCATGGGTTCAAATCTTAGCATAATTATTAGTGGCTATGAAATCTCAGACATGTGAACCCTGTTATGACTGTTTCTTAATATCTAAAACATTAGTCAAGGGGCACTGTTGTGAGGGAAAAAAACATTTGTAGTTGAGCACTGTGATGCATGCCTATAATCCCAGCAGCTCAGGAGGCTGAGGCAGGAGGACTATTGAGTTCAAGGCCAGAGGCAGTCTGTAAGATTTAGTGAGACCCTATCTCAAAATGAAAAAAAAAAAAGAGGGGGGTAAGCTAAGGGGTGGCTCAGTGGTGCAGCGCTTGCTGGCGTGCACAAGGCCCGGGGTTCAACTCCCTGGTACCGGGGGACAACAATAACAATAACAACAACAACAACCACCCTTTGTAGAACACTTAGGTGACTAGCATGCAGTAAGCACTCAATAAATGTTATTTTTCTTATTGTTTTTATTATTTGAAGGTGAATCACTATTTGCCAAATCTAACAAAATCACCTGAGAGATTTGAGCCACCCACGATTATTAAGTATATAGTCATCAAATAAAGACAAAATACATTTACAACAGACAGTGCAATACAAAAATGACCCTTTTTACCAAAACTTAAAACATGCTACTCTTTGGGCTCAAACTGTCAAATTTTTATTAAAGGTCATAGCATTAAAAATATCACTCCTATTAAATTTTGGGTAAGAAAGACCCAACAATGTCAATATATCAAGTCTCTTCAAATGAATGCACTAAATTAATGTGTTTCTAATGAAAATGTCAGTGGATTTTTCTTTTTATTTGGTGGTACTGGGGATTAAGTACTCTATCACTGACCTACACCCCAGGACCCTTTTAAAACTTTTCTATCTTGAGACAGGGTCTCAGTAAGTTACACTGGTTGCCTCTGGCCTCAAACTTGTGATCCTTCTGCCTCCACCTCTAGATTTGCTGGGATAACAGGTAGACGTCACTATGGAAGAATTGAATTTTGAAATGAGGTAAAATGACTCATAAACTGTGAGAACAAACACATAGCAGTTAGTAAAAATTTTTGGTGCAAGGGGAGGAGTAGGATCAATCCTAACAGATGTTCAAAGGGATTTATAAAAGTTATAAACAGAACAGTGTGGCTTTGCCACAGGAATTTGTTGTTGTTAGGTGTAGTCGAGTCGGTATCCGACTCACAGCGACCCTCTGTACAACAGGTGAAACACTATTGTCAGTGCTTCTCTGCTGTTCATAGGGTTTTCAATGGCAGATTGATTTTTTTGGGAGTGGGTGGCCAGGTCTATCTCCCAAGCCTACAGTACCTGGTGTTCCCAGGCAGTCTCCCATCTAGGTACTAACCAGGCCGGACCCTGCTTAGCTTCTAAGATCTGATTAAATGGGATGCCACAGGGCTATGGATAAAGGCGCCACAGGAATAGATACGTGAAAATGGTCAGAAAGTCTAAGAAAAGACTTGACATATATGTAGACATTTCATATGATAATTAACAGACAGCTTGAGTGTGGTGGTGCATGCCTGTAATCCTATCACACTGGAGGCTGAGGCAAGAAAATCATGAGTCTGAGGCTAGCATGGGTTATATATAGTAAGACCTTGTGTTTAAAGAAAAAAATAAAAGCCCTAAAAAACTGCAAATGCATGCAAAAAAAGTGAATTGAGGGCTGAGATGTAGCTTAGTGGTAGATCACTTATCCCTGGATTTAATCTCCAGGATGGCCAAAAGAAACAAAAAGAAAAAAAAATTAATGGAGAGAAAAATGTTAGAAGTAAATGTGAAAGTAATAAATAGTGCTAGAAATAAATATGTAAATAACTTCCTAGATTCTCTCCTTCAGCTCTGTTAGATCTCTTCCATCTACCTTTTTTTTTTTTTTTTTCCTTCTTATTTTGTAATGGACAACCCAGGGCCTTACATATATATGTGAGACAAGCATTCATTCTACCACTGAGCTACATCCATGACCCTTGGGTCACCAAAACCTATAGGGTTTTTTTGAGACAGGATCTAGCAACATAATGTAGCTCAGGCTGGTCTTAAACTTGCTATGTAGCCCAAATGAGTTTGGAATTCAATCCTCTTGCCTCTGACTATGGAGTGCTGGGATCGTGCCACCACGCCCAGCTTCCTACCATTTACCTTTAAGCAATTCCTAGAGGCTCATTAAACCAACAAAACCTTGTATGCCTTACTACACAACACATTTACTCTGGCCCTACTCACCCCTCTCTCTGCACACCACTCTATTTTCACATGTTGTAATAAGCATGCTGCTATCTAGAGTCTGTGTTCCCTCAAATCTTTGCAAAGCTGCTTCCTTGTGGTTGTTTACATTTCTACTTAAAGTCATCTCTTCACTGAGCCCTCACCTATGTTACTTGCCACAACATTCCCTTTCATACTTTAAGGCTTTGTATAACATTTACCATTACCTGTTTTTTAAGAAAAATTTATACATTTGTGTGTTACTGTCTGCCTCATTCTATTAAAGTACACAATGTTGCCCATCTTGTTCTATGCCCATAATACCTAAAATGATTCCCTGCATATATTTGGCTGTTGTTCAATAAATATTTCATTAATGAATTAATGAAATAGCAAATGAATCAACTGACTAACCATGTAGGAACAAATAGTTACACAGACACACAAACAGACACATTTTTTGCAGTGCTAGGGACAGGCTCCAGAGCTGCTACACAGATGCTCTACCACTGACCTATGACTCTAGCCTCCTATAACCTTTTTCTTCATTTTATGTCAAGTGTTTTTATCCATCCAGAATTTTCTTTTCCCATTCTTTTGAGACAGGGTCTCATTGTATAGGCCAGGCTATCCTAGAACTCACTATGTAGACCAGGCTGGCCTCGAACATGTATTGATCCTCTTGCCTCAGCCTCTTGAGTGCTAGCATTACATGCGAGCACTACCACACCCGGTTCCATCTAGAATTTTTAAATGTAAAAAACAAATTATACTAAAAAAAAAATAAATAGATAAAGATAGACAAGTACTTTTGTAATCTTAGAATAGAGAACAACTTTTTAGGAATGACATACAAGCAAAGAAACCACAAAAGATAAAGGGTTTTCAGTATATGAAAATTTTAGATATTTAAGGGCTGAGGATATAGCTCAGTGTAGTACGTTGGCTAGCATATGCGAGGCCCTGAGTTCAATCTGTAGCACTGTCAAAAAAAAAAAAAAGGTGAAAAATACTAATTTTTTTTCCTTTTTATTGCAGTACCAGGGATTAAACCTAGGGTCTTGAGCCTAGGCAAGCACTCTACCAATGAACCACATCTCCAGTCAAAACATACTAAATGTAAATATAAGCATGGCAGTGTACCTTTGTACTCCCAGTAAGAGGCGGCTGAAGCAGGAGGATCAACATGACTGGCCTAAGCTACATACTGAGACCCTATCTCAAAAAACAATATTCAACAAACAAACCCTAAATTTTAAAAATATTCACATAAAATAGCAAAAAATTTATTAGGGACAAATATTTATACACTAATGTCCACAAAAGCATTATTCACATTATCCAAAAGGTGGAAGTAATCCAAGTATTCAACAGAAGTATGGATAAACAAAAATATGGCATATACATACAACAGATTATTCAGTCTTAAAAAGAAAAGAATTCTGCTGGGTGCAGGGGTATACACCTATAATCCCAGCAACTCAGAAGGCAGAGACAGGAAAACTACAGGTTTGAGGCCAGAGGCAGCCTGCATAACTTAGTGAGACCCTTTCTCACAATAAAAAGTAAAAAGTGGGCACGAGTTACAATAGAGTACTTGTAAAGCATATGAGCATATGTGAGACCCTGGGCTAAAGCCTCTAGTGTCAGGAAAAAAAAAAAGATAGCTGGGCGTGGTGGTGCATGCCTGTAATCCCAGCAACTTGGGAGGCAGAGACAGGAGGACCCCAAATTCGAGACCAGAGGCAGTCTGAGTAATTTTGCAAGACCCTATCTCAAAAAGTAAAAAAAATGGGCTGGAGGATGCAGCTCAGTGGTCCAGCACTTGCAAAGCATGAAAGCGTGAGGCCCTGGGTTTAACTCCCAGTACTACAAAAAAGAGAGAGATAAACTTTGAAAACATTATACTAAGTGAAATAAGCCAGTCACACAAATACTGTATTGTTCCACTTCCAGGAGGTACCTAGGATAGTGAAACTCTTAGCAACAGAAAGTAGAACAGTGATTGCCAGAGGCTGGGGGGAGGAGTGAAGAAGAGTTACGGTTTAATGGGTTCAGAGTTTCAGTTTTACAAGAGCAAAAGAATTCTACAGATAATTGGTAATGGCTATACAATGATGTGAATGTACTTAATAAAGACAACAGCAAAAACCTGCACCTCACACTAAGGTTTAATAAATTAACGTATAAAAACTATTATACATTATTCTTACATCAATCAGTTAATACACAAAAGTAGTCAAAAAGCATTTTGTAAAAAAACCCTACACACACACAAACCATAGCCACAAACATGAAAAATATTCACCTGTTATCCTTTATAATATTCAGAGGCAAATTAGAAGCAGGAAGTAATGGTTGCCTATTAACTTGTCAAAAGATTAAAAAAAAAGACAAAATCCCATTGTTGGCAAGGATATCCTCTCACATATCAGGGCAGGACTATAAATGAGTTATAATCTTTCTGGAAGACAATTTAGTACAGATGTATTTAAAAAAAATTTTTTTTGGCATGGGGTACCAGGTGTGGTTGAACCCAGGGCCTTGCACATACTTTGCAACTGCTCTACCCCTGGACTGCACCCTCAGTCTTTTTTTTTTTTTTGGAGTCAGGGTCTCACTAAGTTATGCAGGCTGCCTCTAGCCTAAGATTTGTGATCCTCCTGCCTCTACCTTCCAAGTCACTAGGATTACAGGTATGTGCCACTGCACCAGCTTACGTATGTATTTAAAGGCGTATGTGGTGTGTGTGAGGCTGGAGGTGTAGCTCAGTGACAGAGCTCTTGCCTAGCATTCACAGGGCTCTGGGGATCCATTTCAAGCACCATAAAGCCAAAACCAAACCAAAACACACAGCAGTTCCCCTTAAAAACTCTAAATAACCAACAATTAACCAAAGGATTTGTCAAATAATATTATGATATAGCTATTCAGTAAATGCCTATAGCCATAGCCCTGTAGCATGTAGCATCTCAGAAACTAAGCAGGGTTGGGCCTGGTTAGTACTTGGATGGGAGAGACCACCTGGGAACACCAGATGCTGTAGGGACAATGCCACCCATTCCCAAAATTCAATCTGCCATTAAAAACCATACGAACAGCAGAGAAGCACTGACGATAGTGTTTCACATCTTGTACACAGGGTCTCTTGAGTCGGATTCTGACTCGATGGCACCTAACAACAACAACAACAATTCAATGAATAAAAATTAAATTTGTTATGTATCAGAAAAATGTTGTGGAAAGATTTTCATGATACATTGTTAACTGAAAAAACCGTTTAGATTTGTGCACAGAAATGAGTATTGAAAGAACGTTAAGGGTGATACCTTTTTTATCTTTTGCAGTACTGAGAGGTTGAACTCAGGGCTTTGAGCATGCTAGGTGAAGCATTCCACCACTGAGCTATATACCCCAAGCCCCATTTTAATTATTTATTTATTTATTTATTTATTTATTTATTTATTTATGGCAGTACAGGGGATTGAACCCAGGGCCTCACACTTGTGTGCTTTGCAAGAGCTGGGCCACTGAGATGCACCTCCAGCTCCCCCACCCCCCTTTAACTCTTTTGAGACAGGGTCTCACCAAATTATGCAGATAGCCTCTGTTTCCTGAGCCGGTGGGATTACAGGCATGCGCCACCACACCCAGCTGTTTATTTTTATTTATTTATTTATTTTTCTTTGGCCCCCGGCCCCATTTTTATATTTGAGACAGTATCTTGCTAAATTTTGCAGGCCTGCCTCTGGCCTTGAACTTGCGATCCTTCTGCCTCAGCTTCCCAAGTTGCTGGGAGTATAGGTATACACCACACTGTACAGGTAATGGTGATATTCTTAGGACTGTGAAATAATGTGTAACGTTTACTTATTATACTTATCAGTAGTTCATTACCTTAATTTGGTGACTAAAAAAAGGAGAAGGGGTGATTGTCATGTGTGCTCTTGACCCTTTTAAGTGTTACCTGGACCTAATTTCTGCTTTTTGTTTAACACTGTCCTATTTCAATAAAGGTCTATACAAAGAAGTGAGTAAAGAGAATTAACCAAGAGATTTGTCATTATATCATATTGTTAATGACTATCCTTCAACAAATTGCATGTAAATTTTATTTACTATTACTATCTATTCTTTTTATTTTGTTATTCTTGATCCTCCTGCCTCAGCCTCTTGAGTGCTGGGATTATAGGTGTGCCATCAAGCCTGGCTTCAAACATTTCTAAATGAAAAAAATTCATTGAAAAAATCTGAAAGCTGAATGCAATTGAATACCAAAAAGCCAGCAACAATTATGCTTGAAAATGAATCACCAGCAACTCACCTCCAATGACCCCAATACACAAGTAAAGTTCCTGTACAGTTCTACAGAAAGAAGCCACAATCAAGCCACAGCCCGACAAGCAGCCACCAGCAATCATGACTGGACGGCTGCCGTATTTATTCACCAGGATACTGCTGATAGGACCTAGGAAAGGACAAAAAATTTAGTAGTATGAAGAAACTTTACTTTCACATTTCCAAAAGGCATGAATAGCCACAAATAACAAGTTCTTCAAAACACACAAAAGGCACGAATATTGCTTTCTATAATTATTTGTGACTCACAGGTAAGTGTGCTAGAAAATAGATGCTTCAACATCATTAATTGTGCATCTTCCATAGCTATAAACATAGGATGGAATTTTACTGAAATACAGAAGACTAGTCTATTATTAATTTTTCTCTTTTAAGGCAGGACAGGCCTGGAAACATCTTGACAGAGCATGTCCACAGGGTACTTTATGTACGTCAGATATGAGCAACATGTATTTAGTAAATTTTTTAAAATTTTTGGACAGGCACACTGATATGATGTGATATACAAACATATCTAAATAGGTTTCTGGCTTTAGAAACCTATTTATATACTATCATAAAAATGGTCTGTGCTGTATTTCAATAAAAGAAAAAAACAGAAAAAATACATAACCATTCTTTTGCACTTTAAGTACTTTCGTAAGTAGGTTACTTCATTAAAAAACAAACAAACAAAAAAAAAAACTGCTCCCAGTTACAATCTAGACGCCTCAGGTATTAAGCTGGATATATCTTTCAAAATTACTTGGTTCCAATCATCTATTAACACTGTGAAAAAATGCTTGTAGGAAATAATAGTCAATATAAACTTGGGTCCAACAACTCAAAAGTATAGGAAACGTAATGACAGGTTGAGTAATCAGCTAGATAGATTAAAAAAACTATCACTCTTTTTCTTTTCTTTCCCACATTGGGGGGCAGAACCTAGGGTCTCACACATGCTTTGCACATGCTCTACCACTGAGCTGTACCCCTGGCCCTTTATTTTTTATTTTGAGACAGGGTCTTGTTAATTTATACAGGCTGCCTCTCACCTAACTCACAAACCTCCTGCCTCAGCCTCCCAAGTTGCTAGGATTACAGGAGTGTACCACCACATCCACAAGTAGTATCTTAAAGCTATTATTCAATTTATTTTTGCTTATTTTGGGGTGCTGGGGAAACCCAGGGACTTGGTCGAGCTAATCATGTGCTCTACCAATGAGCCAGTCCTGTAACACTTGTGTGGGTTTTTTGTTTTTGTTTTTTTGTTTGAGACAGGGTCTTCCTATATATCCTGGGCTGGCCTCAAACTGAATCTTCCTGTCTCTGCCTCCCCAGTGCTAGGGTTATAGGCACACACCATCTTACCCAGCTACAACTCTTTTTATTATTATTTTTGTTGCAGCAGTGAGGCATTAAACCCAAAGCCTAACACATATCCAAGTGTTCTACCCCTGAGCTCTTTGAGAATCTCCCTAAGTTGTGCAGGCTCTTTGTTCCTCAGAGGCTATTATTAATCTACCTCTTAGAGATGTTAAAAGAATTTAAAAAACGAACTTTATGTGAAGTGTTTAGTAGGTCCTCAACAAATATTGGCAGTGACAGTGATACTAGTGACATGTGCTTTATGCTTTTGTGGCTTCTTTGACTGCTGCCTCCAATCTACATAGATATAGATGTGTGTCTGCATATGCACATGTAGTAAGTATGTAAAAATGAATCAAAACTTTTGATTATCCTTGAGTTTCAGCAGACCAAACACTATGTAAGGGGCTGAATCAATAAAAAGCTCCTAAAAGCTCCTACCAGAAGTGGTGGCACTCACCTGCAATACCAGCACTCAGGAGGCTGTAGCAGGATTGTGAGTTCCAGGCCATGTGTTAAGACCCTGTCTCAAAACATCAACAAAATAGTTGCCTACACATTGGCCATTTAAGGTTTGTAAAAGAAAATTAGTCTGTTAAGCAATTTAGGTTCTGTTATCCATTTTCTTAACTGCCAATGGAAACCTTAGGCTCGACACAGGATGTGCAAGAGGGAGATATCACTGAGACCTTCTATGTCACTGCTGAGGTATGAATGTTGGTGTTCTATCAAAATTCAGGTTAAGGAGTAGTACAGTGCTTGTAGAGCACGCCCAAAGGCTTTCATTCAAACCCTGGAAAGAAAACTTCAGCAGGGCATGGTGTCATACCCCTGTGATCCCAGGCTGAGGCAGGATGATTCTGAGTTTGAAGCCAGCCAGGGCTACATAATGAGTTCTACCAGCCTAAATAACATAACAAGACTTTGTCTCCAAAACATACATAAATAAATAAATAAATAAATAAATAAATGAATGAATGAATGAATCATATGTGGAAAACTAACCCCCAAAGTGGAAGAAGAACCTGGCAGTCCACTATCGGAAAAATCAGCCAGTGAAAACCTTATGAACAGCAAAGAATCACTGACAATAGTGCTGGGCTTGGCACAGTATCTGCCAGTGTTTTGTTCTGTTGTATACAGGGTCACTATGAGTCAGATCTGACTCAACAGCACCCAACAACAACCCCCAAAAGTAATTATTAAGAGGTAAGGTCTTTAGGAAATAACTAGGTCAGAGCCCTCATGAATGAAATCAAGTGTCTTTACAAAAAAGTTGGAGGGAGCTTATCTTGCATTCTGCCATGGGAGGATGCAGTTAGAGGGCACTATCTCTGAGAAAAAGGGCTTTCATCAGATGTCTAAACAGATTAGGACAGTCACTTCATGAACATACTAGGTCAGGTCACAGGTGATTTGAATTTATAGCTTGTGTAAGATCAAAGAATAGAACAATGAAAGAATATAAAATATTTCCACATAAATTACTCACTAGATTTTATATAGTCAGAATTATAAAGATTAATACTGCCATACCATTGACTCTATGAAGTTTAAGTTTATGCTATCAAGTTTTATGGTGTTTGAAATTCCAAAACCAAGAGTACTACAATGAACACTGTGGAATTGAAATGTAAATTAATGCCTTCGTGTTATTAAAAAGATAAATAAAAATAAAAACAAAAACAAAAAAAAAACACACCAGAAAAAAATCATTCATAACTCAAAACATACTAGTGTTCAGAGTATTGTCTAAGTGCTCAGGTTAAACGGTTATAACAGCCGTAAAAGTGATGTAAATTCTTAGGGGACATATTATTTAGAAACCAATCAAAGTAAAATAACCCATTTAATAAAAATTCTGCCAAAGCTCATGATAGACAATTTGTCCTTTAGAGTTATTTCAGGAAGGATGGCCCTAATTAGTTATCATTAAAAATAGAAATGGGTAGTTTATAGGCTTATTAAAACATGAACAGGAGAAATGTGTTAGTTATCTCATTAACTGGATGAGGACAAAGAAGGAACTGTTTCCCCAAAGCAAAGTGTCATGTGCAATCAGCGAAACTGACATCACTTACTTTTAATGCAAAATTCAAATGGCTCCCAAGCTCTTTGGCACCTTAGAATTGCAACATGTGAACACTTAATTTGTAGTCAGTTTAAGACACACTGAGCACCTGGAATACCTCTGGATTATATTTATTTATAACATCTCCTACAAGTTATCATAGTCAAAATCTCATTAGCAATCCTGACAGATTTGGAGTTCAAAGCCTATAAAATTACTGCCTGTCAGAAGCTAATGTCCAAAGCCCCTTTTGATTTCTCTTAACTTACTTTATTTTATTTTTTTTGCGGTACTGGGGGTTGAAGCCAGGGCCTCGCGCCTGCATGCTCTGCAAGTGCTGGACCACTGTGCTGCACCTCAGTCCATTTTTTTTTTTTTACTTTTTGAGACAGGGTCTCGCTAAATTACGCAGACTGCCTCTGGTCTCGAACTTGCGATCCTCCCGCCTCCGCCTCCTGAGCCGCTGGGATTACAGGCGTGCGCCACCACGCCCAGCACTGAACTTATTTTTTAAAAATAAGTAATACAACTAAGTAATAAATAACACATTTAGGTTCTTTAAAAATGTACTTAATAGACAAAATGTATTTAAGAGGCAAAAAGATATGCAAGGAAAAAACTCTTCAAATGATTCCTAGACACTTGGTTTATCTTTTTCCAAGTCAACCAGTTACCTATTTCTTCTGTGCAATTTAATCATGTTTAACTAAATTATGATTTCAACTATGTATTCCTATTTTATGAGCTTATATAATTATTTCAAAAGAATTGTAAATTTCTGAGGACAGAATTAGGATCAGTGTTCTCTATCACTTACATGTAGCCCAGAGCTAAATATATTCATAGGATTCAACAAATATTGGTTGAATCTGCTACCAGCTTAGCAGCCTAGGACAATATAATACCATTATATTGGCTATTAAGGCATTACACATGAGTATAATCTGAGGCACTAAAATGATACCAAAAACAAGAATAACAGAGTGAAAGCTTGTCAAATTAGGTAACATGAGACACTGTCAATCCCAGTATACAAACACTTGGATTCAGAATTCCTGCTAACTAAGCAACTATATATTTAAGTATTATGGTATATTTAACTTTTAAATGTTTAATAGTCAAGGTGAAACAAACAGTATTTTAAATGATGTTAAGTAATTTACTGTTTACGTATCCTTACACAACATGCCAAAGGAAACAGAAGGGGATGAAATGCTAAAACTTAAGTTTAAAGTACAGTTGAAATTCTTTTCGGACTAACAATATTAACAAGGAACAAGGGAAGGTTTTATTCAGTTTAATTTCTAATACCATTTAAAGATTTTATCAGACACTTTGATCTATGCTATTCAGGTTAGCCTGACTTCTTTTAACTCTTCCAACATCAATCTTTATATTTAGGTTTACATTTAAAAGGGTCTAGCAGAAAACAAGAAAAACCAGTTATGTAAACATCATTTTTATAAGTTTTTTTTAACCCTTAACTGCTATTGTAGGGTCAAAACAGAGCCCCAAGTTGGGCACCGAACATGGGGTGCTATAGCACTTCCATAAGAATGGGTACGGGTACATTGGGGTCACGTGACCCCATAAGCAAGGGTTAAGCTTAATGATATTTGAGTTGAAGGAAATAAAGGCTCCTCATACTTTCTCATTTCTGTTCTAGAAAACTACAGTGGAATAAAGGGAATAAGAGTTGTCATTGTTATTAGGAATGAAAAACATGCCCCTAAACATAAAACTTCAAGGAGTAACATTTCAGAACATCTTACTGGATAAGCTATTAAAAAAAAAAAAAAAGTTACCTAATACAGATACTCTGGCTGCTTACTGAAAATTTAAAAACCAAACTTCAATGAGTACTTACCTCCAGCATACATGACAGCCAACATGATAGAGGATATCCATGACACTTGGCTTGTGGAAGCATTGAATATACTTTCAATTTCTTTAAAGAAGACAGTGATGGATTTAGGAAAGGCATAAGAGAAGCCAATAGAAATGAAGGCTCCAACTACCACTGCCCATCCCCAGCCTCCATCTGGGGGGGTATACCCAACTGGTCCTCCAATTGCAGGTGGCATTTTAAGTGTTGATGAATTCTGAAATGCAGTTCAAATCCAAGTATCTGAAGGGTAAAAATTAAAACAGTGTGTCAGCAGTAAAACATCTCTACCCTCTTCACCTTTTCTTGGTTGAGAAAGGGTCTTTCTATGTAGCCCAAGCTGGCCTTGAATTCATGTTCCTCCTGCCTCAGCCTCCCAAATGCCGGGACTCCAGGCTTGCAATGACCATGCCTGGCCCATAAGAATTCTTGAACAAGAGATGTGATAAATTCCCATGTGGACAGTCACATCCACATGCCTGAGGGGTGGTGTACCCCAACTCCACCATGACAGAAATCCCTGTGCTCAGGATTTTCCCACATCTCATCCTATATGCCCCCTCATCTGAATGTCCATTAGTATCTTTATAATACCCCTTTTAATCAACTAGTAAACCTAGTTTCCCCAAATTCTGTAAGCTGTCCTACAAAATTAATCAAACTCAAAGACAGATAATGGCAATCCTGATTTATACCCAGTTAGTCAGAAGTATGTTGTTGTTGTTAGGTGCCGTCGAGTCGGTATCCGACTCATAGCAACCCTCTGTACAACAGGGGAAACACTATTGTCAGTGCTTCTCTGCTGTTCATAGGGTTTTCAATGGCAGATTGATTTTTGGGAGGGGGTTGCCAGGTCCTTCTCCCAAGCCTGTAGCACCTGGTGTTCCAGGAGGTCTCCCATCCAGGTACTAACCAGGCCCGGCCCTGCTTAGCTTCCGAGATCTGACGGGATCAGATTCCACAGGGCTACGGCTACAGGCCCGTCAGAAGTATAGGTGACAACTTACTACTTACACCTGATGTCGGAAGGTGGGGGCAGTTTTGTGAGACTGAGCCCTTAACTGGTGGAATTAAACCGGATTATTAAATACCCAGGTGCTGTCTGCTAGAGAACTGCACGGTGTTCCAGGAAAAACTGCCACACATTTGGTCAGAGTGTTCTGTGCTACATAGAGTGTTGACAGTATAAGAGAAGACTGTCACACCTATCTTTCAGGTTAATGAATTCTTCTTCAAGGTAATTTGTCCTTTAGATATTATCTCCTATAGATATTATTATAAAAAAACCTGAGTTGTGGTATTACTCATAATTTTTTTGCACCTTAATAGAAAATAACTTCTCTACACTTTAGAAACCATAACTGAAACAACCCCTTTTCAATGTAGCCTTTCTACCTCAGATTAGCCTACTTGTTTTAATAGTTAATATTATAATTCCTCAAATTACTATACCTAATTAAATACTTGAAATCCTCCTGGCTTAGGCTCTAAAGTGTTCGAATGTATGTATCACCATGCCTGTCTTATTTTATTTTTTGTTAAAAATAAGGTTTTGTTATGTAGCCCAGGCTAGTCTTGGGTGCTCTCATTACTGGCATGTGCCACTATGGCTGGCTCATCTCAGGCTCTATGGTAGCCTTCTAAGTTTTTCCCCTTTCCTAAATGGTATTCCTCAATGCTTGGTTTTCTTTAAGGGGATTGGGGGAGGGGAAGCACAGTGGTAGGGCACACGTTCAGCATGAGAAGCCACGGGTTCAATCCCCAGCATTAAAAATACATATATAAAAAGGATTAGAAAGTAGGTACCTGACTTACTAGATACATAGCAATTTACAAAATAGGAGATGATTCAGAACACACAAGATTTTCATTAAATAGCTGGAAAATTATCTCAGAAAAAAACTTTTATCTAATTGTTTTGATTCAAGGTATTTTCCCCCATTATATGACAAGAAAGACCAACTAAGCAACAGCTGGTCAATACATTTAAACTCATAAACCTACATTCCCAACATTCCCAACCCTAACTCCTTTAATTTTTTAAAGCCAGCTTCCACCCTATACCATCCATTTCAGAGGACCTTCATTCAGAATATATTACAGCAACGAATACTGATCAGAGATGACAAGCTCATTTTTGACTACTATGTTCTTTAGTCTAAAACATACATATTAGCCCCACAGCAATAGAACTCAACTCCTAAATACTATTTTTCCAACATAGTTGAATGCTTCAAAAATGATTTAAGACATAAGATGTGAAGGTAGAAAGAAAATAGCCCAATATGGAAAGTTTCCCTAAAAGCAAGGACATACTCACCACTTGTATTCAAACTTGCACTAGAGGTTCTAAAGAGGGCATGCAGGCAAGAAAACCAAAACAAAAAAAAACCCATAAAGACTGGAAAGGAATAAAGTTACATTTATTCAAACATGGCAGAGGTCTATGAAGAAAATTCCAAAAAATATACAAATGAGGTACAACTAATAGATGACTTTAACTAGGCCTTAGGATATAAGAGCAACAAACAGCAACCAATTATATTTCTATACACTGGTAATGAACAGTTACAATATGAAATTTGAAGATGCTACTAAAGACAGTAAAACTAAATAAGGCCATATCTGACAAAGGATGTATGAGATATGGCAATGAAAAATACAACATAATGCTGAGACATTAAAAAACTAAATAGACACCCTATACGCATAGACTGGGGCTGGGATTTAGCTCAGTTGATAGAGTGCTGCGCTGCAGTCTCTGAGGTCCAAAGTTCAATTCCCAGCACCGCAAAAATGGGAGAAGGACGTAGCAATCCACTCCCAAGGCAATCCTGAAACAGTCAGCCATTGAAAACCCTATAAGGGTCGCTATGAGTTGGACACCGACTCGATGGCACCTAACAACAACAAGCATAAACTAAATTACTCAATATTTAAACTATGCAAAGATTTTTGAAAGTATATATAGCAAAAATTATTTAAAAACTTACAAATTAGACTTCAAAAGAGATATCAATGAAAACATACAAAGAACATTAAAAGAACTTTTACAATTCAATAGCAAAGGAAACATACAAGTAAGCAAAACACCTGCACAGATACTTCACTAAAGATACACAGATAACAAATAAGCATATGAAAAGTTGTTCAACACCATTGTTGTTGTTGTTAGGTGCCGTCGAGTCGGTATCCGACTCATAGCGACCCTCATAGGGTTTTCAATGGCTGAGTGCTTCGGAATTGCCTTAGGAGTGGATTGCCAGGCCCTTCTCCCATTTTTGCAGTGCTGGGAATTGAACTCAGGGCCTCAGAGACTGCAGCGCAGCGCTTTACCCACTGAGCTAAATCCCAGCCCTCAACATCATTAGTCATTCTTAAAATAGAAACTGAAATCACCATGAGAAGCTGGGTGGTTATGGTTGTTGTTGTTGTTAAGTGCCAATGAGTTGGGTCTGACTCATGGAGGCCCTACGTACAACAGAATGAAGCAACCCCCAATTCTGTTCCAGGCACATGATCTTTTTTATGTTTAAACCCATTGTTGCAGCCACTGTGTCAATATATCCAGTTAGGGGTCTTCTTTTTTTCCGTTGACTTGCCAATCTCCCAAAAATGATGCCCTTCTCCAGGGATTGGTCCCTTCTGACAACATGTCGAAATATGTTAAGATGCAGTCTAGCCATCCTTGCTTCCAAGCAGCACCCTGGTTGCACTTCTTCTAGGACAGATCTGTTGGTTCTTTTGACAATCCAAATTCATCTCCAGCACCATAATTCAAAAAAGCATCAATTCTTCTCCTGTCTGCCTTATTCAATGTCCAGCTTTTACAAGCATATGATGCAACCGAAAATACCATGGCATGAGTCAGGTGCACCTTCGTCTTCAATGTGACATCTTTACTATTCAATACTTTAAAAGAAGTCTTTTGCAACAGCTTTTCCTAATGCAGTGTGTCTTTTGATTTCTTGACTGCTGCTTGCTGGGTGTTGATTATAGAACCAAGTAAAGCAAAATCTTGAACAACCTCAATCTTTTCTCCATTTATCATGAAGCTGTATACTGACCCACCTATAAGGATTTTAGTTTTCTTGATGTTGAGGTGCAATCCATACTGAAGGCTGTGTTCTTTGATCTCATCTGTAAAAGTTTCAAATCCTCTTCACTTTCAGCAAGGAGAGTTGTGTCATCTGCATAACACAGGTTGTTAATGAGTCTTCCTCGAATTAAGATGCCACATTCTTCAAAAAGTCCAGCTTCTCTGACTATTAGCTCAGTGTAGAGATTAAAGAGGTGTGGTGAAAAGATACATCCCTCATGCACAACTTTCCTGACATTAAACCAGGCAATGTTTCCTTGTTCTATTCGGACGACGGCCTCCTGGTCCATGTACAGATTCCTCATGAGTATAATTAAGTGCTCTGGTATTCCCATTCTTCACAATGTTATCCATAATTTATTGTGACCCACACAGCCAAATGCCTTTGTATAGCCAATAAAACATAGACATCTTTCTAGTGTTCTTTTTTTCAGCTAATATCCATCTGATATCAGCAATGATGTTCCTGGTTCCACGTTCTCTTCTGAATCTGGCTAGATTTTCAGGCAGTTCCCTATCTATATACTGCTGCAGTTGCTTTTGAATGATCTTTAGCAAAATTGTACTTGTGTATGATATTAATGACATCATCCAAAAATTTCCATCTTTGGTTGGATTCCCTTTCTTGGGAATAGGCAGCTGGCCAGGTAGCTGTTTTCCAAATCTCTTTGTATAAACAAGTTACCACTCTAGTGCTACATCTGTTTGTTGAAACATCTCTGTTGGTATTCCATCAATTGATGGAGTCTTGTGTTTCGCCAATTCCTTCAAGGCAGCTTCTACTTTGTCCTTTGGCACCATTGGTTCTTGATTATATGCAACCTCTTGAAACAGTTGGGTATTCATCAGTTCTTTTTGGCATGATGATTCTGTATTCCTCAGATCTTCTTTTGATGTTTGCTATGTTATTTAATATTCTGTCTGTGGAATCTTTCACTATTGCCACTCAAAGCTTGAATTTTTTCTTCACTTCCTTAAGGTTGAGAAAAACAGAGCATGTTCTCTTTTGGTTTTCTATCCCTAGCTCTTCACACATGTCATTATAATATTTCATCTTCTCAAGCTACCCTTAGAAATCTGTTTAGTTCTTTAATTTCATCATGTTTTCCTTTTTTTAGCTGCCTGATGTTCAAGGGCATGTTTCACAGTCTCTTTTGACATGTAACTTGGTCTTTTTTTTTTTTTTTCCTGTTTTTTAATAACATTTTGCTTTCCTTACGTTGTCTTTGATGTCATGTTACAACTTGTCTGGTCTTCGATCATTAATGTCTAAAGTATCAAACCTATTCTTAAGGTGGTCTCAGAACTCAGGTGGGACATACTCAAGGTCGTATGTTAGCTCTCATACGCTTGTTCTAATTTTCTTCAGTTTCAGTTTGAACATACATATGAGCAGTTGATGGTCTGATTCACAATCAGCACCTGGTTTTGTTCTGACATTTGATACAGAGCTTTTCCGTCATCTCTTTCTATAAATGTAGTCAGTTTGGTTCCTGTATATTCCATCTAGCAATTTCCATGTGCATAGCTGCTATTTGTGTTGGCAAAAAAGTATATTTGCAATGAAAAGGTCATTGGTCTAACAAAATTCTATCACACAATCTCCAGCATCATTTCTGTCATCAAGGCCATATTTTCCGACTACTAAAGCTTATTCTTTGTTTCAAACTTTTACATTGCAATTATTAGTATATCTTGATTGCATGTTCTATTTATTTCACATTGCAAAAGCTGGTAAAAATTTTCTCTATCTTCATTTGTAGCCTTAGTAGGTGTGTAAATTTGAACAGTCATATTAAACTGGTGTTCCTTATAGGCATATGAATATTATTCCATCACTGATAGCTTTGTACTTCAGGACAGGTCTTGAGGTGTCTTTTTTGAGGATCAATGCAACCACATTTCTCTTTAATCTGTCATTCCTGGCATAGAAGACCATGATTATCTGATTCAAAATGTCCTCTGCTAGTCCATTTTAACTCACTGATGCCTAGAATTTTAATGTTTATGTGCTTTATTTCCCTTTCAAGGATTTCTAATTTTTCAGATTCATACTATATACATTCCACATTCCAATTATTAATGGATGTTTATAGTTTTCCTTCTCATTTTGAGTCATGCCACATTAGCAAATGGAGGTCCCTGGGGCTTTACTCCATTCCAGTCATTAGGGTAGACTCTATTTTGAGGAGGCAACTCTTCCCCAGTCATCTTTTGAGTGGCTCCCAATTTGGGGAGTTCATTTTCTGGCACTATATCTGACAGTGTTTCTCAGCTATTCATAGGGTTCTCAAGTACAGCAAACTGAAAGACACATGAGGGGGCATGGTGGTACACTACTGTAATTCCAACACTAGAGGCTGAAGCAGGAGGTTCATGAGCTTGAGGCCAGCCTAGATTATACTGAGATCCTCTCTTCAGAAAATATCACAATGAGGTACTAATACACACCTACTAAGCAGGGTCAGCTTGGTTAGTCCTCAGATGGAAAACTGCCTGAGAATCCAGGTGCTGTGGCCTAGGGAAAAGAACTTGGCAATCCACTCCTGAAAACAATCTGCCATTGAAACCCCTATGAATAGCAGAGAAGCACTGACAATAGTGCTAGACATGGCACAGCACTGGGGAGTGTTTTGTTCTGTTGTTTATAGGGTCATTATGAGTCAGACTCAACTTGATTGCACCTAACAACTAAAATTAAAATCAATAATTTCAAGAGTTGTTGAAGATATGAAACAAAGGGAACTCTCACATTGCTAGTGTTAAAATAAAATGGTACAGGCTCTTAGGAAACATTTTGGCAGTTTCTCATTAAACTATACATGCATTTAACATACGAGTCAGCCTTTTAGGGCCTTAGGTATTACCTAGGACAAATGGAAATATACATCTTCACTAACGGAATACTACCCAGCAATAAAAAAGAAAAAACAATCCACACATGTGACATCACGTACAAAAATTGCGAAAACATGGTAGGTGAAAAAAAGCTTGTCACAAGACTGGTTTATACAGTTACAGTTAACGTTTATATTAAATTCAGGAAAGGCAAAAATTCTAGTAATAAAAACAGATCAGTAACCACCAGGGGTTGGGGAAAAGAGACTGACAGCAAAAGGGCATGAGAAAATTTTTATGAGTGATAAAAATGCTCTACTTTCATGACTGTGGAAGTAGTTACTCATCAAATTGTACATTTAAAATTGCGAGCTAGGAGATGTAACTCAGTGGTAGAGTGCTTGCCTAGAATGCGCAAAGCCCTGGGTTCAATCCCCAGCAAGCAAAAAGAAAGGCTAAATATTATTGTATGTAAGTTATGCCTCAATAAATCTGGTGAAAATCAAAAAAGCTTTCCAAAGAGTGTGACAAGCGGGATAAAATCTGCTCAGTGGCACAGGCTAATGACACAGAAGCAAAAGAAAACTGTAAGCAAATTTTTCTTTCTTGTTTATTTAGATGGTTAAAAGAGGGAAGAGAAGAGGAAAAGAACAAAGAAAGGGATGAAGGGAGGAAACTAAGAAGCAGATAGAAGTCTCTTCAGAAAATGGACAACTACAGGCTTGTCATGAGCTCATGGTTGGCAGAGCATTATCTGTGGGAAATATCTGTTGTTCTCCCAGAGAGTTACCATGTTTTTGTTTGGTTTGGGTTTTTTGAAACAGGGTCTCATTATGTACCTAGGCTGGCCTTGAATTGGTGATCCTCCTGCCTCAGCATCCCAAGCAGTGGGATTGCAGGCATGTGCAACCACACTTAGTGAGATTTACTATGTTTGATTTTGCTAACAAAGATTTCCCATAGACAAAGAACTGCCGAACATAAGCTCACAATCTAAAATATTAGAACATACCAACAATTACTTTATATTTGCAAATCTAGTTTTACCCTTTCAACAATTTTAGAAGCCAAAAAAATCAGATGCAGATTAGAATCACATGTGGATTGGATTAGTGGTTCAGAGAACTCTTGTGAAAAAGTACAGATTAGGTTTGAGAATATATGGTAATTAACCATGAGTATCAATGCCTGCAGCCTTACCACTGTTGCATCCAATCCCGACAGATTTTGGAAGCTAAACGGGGTTGGGCCTGGTTGGTACTTGGATGGGAGATCGCCTGGGAACACCAGATACTGTAGGCTTGGGAGAAGGACTCACCAATCCACTTCCCACAAAAAACAATCAGCCAATGAAAACCCTATGAATAGCAGAGAAGCAGTAACAACACTGTTTCACCTGTTGTACAAAGCATCACTGTGAGTCTGACACCAACTCAATGGCACCTAACAACAACAACAATAAATGAAAAGCCCATCAGATTAGACACTTAAGAACTACAGATATTGGAAGCCAGGCTTGGTGGCTCACACCTTTAATCCCTGTGACTTTGGCAGAGGCAGGAGGATTGCAAGTTCGAGGCCAGAGGCAGCCAAAATAATTTAGGGAGACCCTGTCTCAAAATAAAAAGTAAAAAAATGGTTCAGATGGAGATGAGTCATCATACCAGATACTTGCATCTTCATATGCAATGAAGCACTTTTCACAATAGCAAGGACTTGGAACCAACCAAGGTGACCATCAACAGAAGAATGGATTAAAAAATTATGGTGAATATACACAACGGAATACTATTCAGCAATAAAAAGATGAAATGTCATTTGCAGCAAAATAGATGGAAATGGAGAACATCATCTTAAGCAAACAAACACAGGCTCAAAAAGAGAAATACCTTATGTTCTCACTCATGTGGGAGCTGAATCATACTTAAAGGAAGAAAAAATCCCATATATAAAAATTGATATATAAAAACGCACAATCAAACTTAGCAAAGAAGAGACAATATTAAGAGTAGAGAGGAGGAGGGAGGGAACTAGCAGAGGGAAGTGAAGATTGGGGATGGTGGGATGGGGAGGAGGGTCAATATAAAGGGGTAATGGAGGAGAGGATGATCTCAATATAAGCAGCACAACTTCATGAGTACATTGGAAAAATAGGGGACTATAACCCAAATATGCATTTAAGTTTTACTACATATTAGCCATAAGGCTCCATAAACCTCGTGGGTTGATGAAAATGTTGCCAGAAGGGATGTAAAGGATGCATAATGGAAAAAGCCAATGTTGTATGACATTATACCCCATCATCATTTACTAATAAAGGGAGACAAAAAAAAAAGTAAAAAAATGAGCTGAGGGTGCAGCTCAGTGGTTGACTTCTAAAGCATGCAAGTGCAAGGCCCTGGGTTCAACCCCTCCAGTACTGAAAATAAATAAATAAATAAATAAATAAATAACCCCCCACACACTAGGAACATGGGTATGGTGATGCACACCTGAAATCCCAGAAGTCAAGAGCCTGAGGCAGGAGGATTTTTGAATTCAAGGCCAGCCTAGACAACCTCGTAATACCCCATTTCAAAGCAAACACAAACACACATGGAAAGGAAAAAGTTCACAATATTATTTAAAAAAGAAAGACTAGTTGATCTGAAATAGAATTTCTAGAAATGAAAAACAGTGAAATTAACATGTTAACTAGCAGACTGGATACAGCTGGATAGAGATTCAGTAGAATACGTTCGAAAATTAGTGAAATACGTTGTGTATTTCAAAATAGCTAGAAGACAGGAGTGTTCTCACCACAAAGTAATACAAGTTTGAGGTAATAAATATGAGATGATAATTACTCAAATTTCAACATCATATATGTACCAAAACATCACACATATGTACTTGACATATGTGTACAATTATGTATCAATTAAAAAACTTTTTAATGGAAAAAAAGACAAAAAAGGAAAAGAAAAAAATAGTTCAAATTCAAAGGAAAGCTTCATTCTGAAGTTTTGAGAGGATGATTTTAGAATGGAAGGATTTGGCATTTACTTAACAGGACTATAGAAGAAGAGAACAGAGTGGAAAAGAGACTATTTTCAAGGGCTTATAGGTACAGATATTCCAGATTTGTTGAACAATATGGACCTTTATGTCCACAGCCATAACACTCTGGGTCAAGCCAGGTTAGTACTTGGATGAGGACCATTTGGAAATATTGAGTGCTGTCGGCTTGGGAGAAGGACTTGGCAGCCCACTCTGGAAACAATCAGCCATTGAAAACTGTATAAACGGCATGGCAGAGAACCACTGACAATAGTGCTAGGCATGGCAGCAACAGGTAGTGTTTTGTTCTGTTGTACAGGGTCACTGTGAGTTCGACCTGACTTGACAGCACCTAACAACAACAAAAAACAATGAACCCTCACCTGAGAAGAAATAAAATTTATGAAAATCCTTAATATCACCAAGTGATAAGTGCTGAACATGGTGGTACAGACCTGTAATCCCAGCAACTCTGGAGGCAGAGGCAGGAGGATGGCAAGTTGGAGGCCACAGGCAGTCTGCATAACTTAGCAAGACCCTATCTCAAGATAAAAAATAAAAAGGGGGCTGGAGGTGCAGTTCAGTGATACAGCATTTGCAAAACTATGCTCAAGGCCCTGGGTTCAGCCCCTCCCGAACTGGAAAATAACCACCACTGATAAAATACAGATTATACAACATAATCTTGCTGACAAGACATACCTTTTGTTGCCTGTGAAAAAAATCCTCGGCTAATCTGGGCACAAAGGAGGCAGGAGGACTGCAAGTTTGAGGGCAGAGGCAGCCTGTGTAACTTCGCAAGACTTTGAAAACATGAAGTAAAAGAATGGGCCAAGGGTAAGGCTCAGTGGTGCAGCACTTGCAAAAAGCATGTGTGAAGCCCAGGAGGTGAGGGCGATCCTCTGCTACTTCATAGTGAAATAGTGTCTCTTTTCCCTTAGTTTTTCTAGTCTTCTGACTCCAGCTGAATGTGGGCTAGACCTTCCCATTGCATCTACTCTTACTCTTCTATGCTTTCCATCCTTTTGTTTCTCTGTACTTCATTCTGTATGATTTCTATTGGTTCTCTCTTTAGCTGTGTTTGGCACTAAAGATTTAGCCAATTCAGTTTATGGAAAATACTCACCAGATAATCTAAATGGCCAATCCTAATTTTCAAAACTATTAAGTAAAATAGATCTCTGCCAAAGTCACACTTTAGTTTAACTGAAATAAATGTACTGATACACACCCCTGTGACAACAATCTCATTTTTCCAATTCATACTGAGAAAACAGAGAAGGCAGACCAGATGCAGTGGCACATGCTATAATCCTGACTACCTGGGAAGCAGAGGCAGGAGAATCACAAGTTTGAGGTCACAGGCACCTGCATAACTTAATAAGATCCTATCTCAAGATCAAAAAAAGGTTTTAGGGGTGCAGCTCAGTGCCAGGGCCTTGCAAGGCCCTGAGATCCCCCAAGGATGAGAAGAGAAGAGAGGAGAGGAGGAGGAGGAGCAGGAGGAAGAGGAGGAGGGGGAAGAGGCAAGAGTTTGCTGTCTTTTTAAAATAAGATCATGCCCCTCCAATATTCCTGATCTAACCTCTCTTTGGATTTCGTTCATGGGACTCTGTTGAAGAGTACACATTCTAAAAATTTTCCTATCTTTGTGGGGGTCCCCAGAGATTTTTACTGCCTGTGACAGTGAACCACGGAAAGAAACGGGATGAGTGGGAGCTATATATTTCTTTTATAGTTCAGGGAAAGATTTTGGACAAGACAAATTGGAAAAGAAATGGAAGATGGGCATCATCTGTTAGAAACCATTATTTTTAAAGTTCCATCTAAAGCTAAGATCTGGAGAATAACTCCCTTAAAAATATACCCTAGTTTAAAGTTTGAATATCTTTGTTGTAGGGTATTTCATTTACCTATGATTGAGACAGGATAAGAATATTTACAAGCTAAACTTTCCTAAAATTGCTAATGGATTGAGATAATGTAAATAAAAAGATATTTTACAACTAAGTTCTGTTAACGGAAACACCCTGGACCCTAGATTCTAAAATTACGTTAAACTGAATTGCCCCAGGCATTAATTTCATAAGTTTTTCCTTCATCTAAATATGAAAAGAACACTTGAAATTTTTCAAAGAACTACTAAAAAGATTAATTCATCTCAGAACAGTTACGTACATAGAATAACAGCCACATACAGACAGTAGAGCTGTTTAACACATCAAGCCCTGACTGGAAAAGCTAATACGTGCTGGACGTGATTAAACTTTGAGTTTAGCTGCCAGCTATGATTTGTCCCAATTAAAGCAGTTCGAATTTTTAGTCACTAAGACTTGCCTCATCAAGTTAATAATGCTTTATTCTATAGTGTCAACACCAGACTAAGAACTTCAAGTAGCTTTTAAGAAGATTCAAGAGTAAATAAGAGGTTTAAGAAATGAGTATCTAAAATAATTTGGAAAAAAAAGGAATATTTCAAAAAAGCCACAGATTCAACACAGTTCTGCTAACATTAACTTAAAAATTTTCTCAATGTACATGACAGGAAAACAATGTCAGTAATATCATCATTAAGTATATTCTTTCTTTTTTCTTCTTCCCTTTCTTTTTTAAATGGTGCTGGGATTAAACATGCTACGAAGGTGCTCTATCAGCAAGTGCTCTATCAGCAAGTGCTCTACCACTGAGCCACATTCCTAGCCCTTGGGTTTTTCAAGACAGAGTCTCACTATTACAATCCAGGCTGGCCTGGAACTTAAGATCCTCTTGCCTCAGGCTAAGCCTATTATTTCTTTTTAAATCAGCAAACCTCATCTATAAACGGGGGCTGGGATTTAGCGCAATTGGTAGAGCACTGCACTGCAGTCTCTGAGGTCCTGAGTTCAATTCCCAGCACCGCAAAAATGGGAGAAGGATGTGGCAACCCACTCCCAAGGCAATCCTGAAACAGTCAGCCATTGAAAACCCTGTGAGGGTCACTATGAGTCGGACACCAACTCGACGGCACCTAACAACAAACAACAACATCTATAAACAGGAGCAGCTCAGAAAGTAAATTACAAGAGTCAGCCTCCTTACCCATTATTCAGAGGCCAGTTGAGAAAAGGGAGTGGTATATATACTTTGTATGGCATATAGTCCAGAAACAAAAAGAGGCTAACATTTAAGGTTTTAATCCTTACAGTGAACAGAGTAGCTTTCCTATCACCTTTGCTATTTATAACTGCTTAAAAGTGATGGGAGAATTAAAAAAAAGAAAGGGCGGGGGATAGGGTGATGAGAAAACCAGGCATGATGGAGCATGCTCATAATCCCAGCACTCAGGAGGCTAAGGCAGGAGGACTGCAAGTTCAAAATCAGTGTGGGCTACCCAGTGGGACCCCGTCTCAAAAAACAATCACTTAGATTTTCTAGGTCTCTCCTTTTCTCATAATGCTCAGGAATTATGCTAGTAAACTAATATGGAAAGCCAAAATTGTGCTCTATACCACCCATGGTGTGGCACCACTCCAGAAGAAAAGAGTTACAAAAGCACTTGGGAACAGTATTCATTATGTTTCCCACACTTTCCCCATCAACTTGTAAAACAAAGCCACTGCCATCTCCTAAAATGAGAACGGCCAGTTTGTGAATGTAAAAGAGGCAGAGAGTATCTAAAAATCAATAATTTAAAAAATTTTAATTAGTATAAAGTAGTTTTAGGTTTCAAATTCACATGGGAATATCCAAATCCAGAAGGTTGATTTATTGAAGCTATTGCTGCTAAAGTAGTTAACCTCCTTTCTTCGTAACTGGTTCTAAACTAGCTTCACTGTTTACAGAACCACCTGCCCAAATTAATCCCTGGAATTCAAGGACTAATAAATCTCATTCTGGTCCCTTTGTCCTTCTTTTCCACTATTAAACTGATTGCAATGAGAAAAACAAAACAATAAAAAAAATCAGGCTGAGAGTGTAATTCAGTAGTAGAATGCCTGCCTGCTTAAGACAAGCAGCGGCCTGGGTTCAATCTCTAGTAGCAGGCTGTCTGCCCCCCCTTCCAGCCCCGCCTCTACTCAACCAGAAAGCACCAGTGAAAGTAGAAATAATGTCTGGACCTGATTAACCCAACACTCAGCAATTATCAAATGCATAATTTTGATCAAACTGCATATAAAGAACCATATAAAAAAGTATAAACTTGTCTCTGCAATCTTCTATCTGTGTACCTCCCCTATAATTCAGGTACCTACATTATAGAAAGTAAAATACACTCTTTATTCTAAGAGAAACTAACGACTCGCTAACTAGAACACTTGGAAGGACTTTAAGCCTATCTTTCACAATGTGAAAACTGATTCCAAATCTTGCTTTTAGCTCTTTTACATTCTCCCAAACTATCAATATTTTAGTTAATAATCTCTAGTTATTTTTAAATTATTTATATGATCAGACCATTTTACCAATAAACAGAAAGTATATTTCTTTTTTAAGACAATGGATTTCTAAAGGGCAAGTATTAGTGAATATGCACAAAGAAGGGCAAATTTATTATCTGGGTGCAGTGGCTCATGCCTATAATCTCAGTGATTTGGGAGGCAAAGGCAGGAGGGTATAGTGGCACACGCCTGTACACCAGCACCTAGGAGACTAAGGAAGAGGGACAGAGTTTGAGGCCAACTTGAGCTAATACAGAGACTGTCTCAAAAAAAAAAACAAAAAACAAATATTTGCCAAGCATGTTGGCACACACCTGTAATCCCAGCAACCTGGGAGGCAGACACAGGAGGACGGCAGGTTTGAGGCCAGAAGCAGCCTACATAACTTAAGGACACCCTAACTCAAAAAATTAAAATGGGCTGGCGGTGCAGCAGCCTAGTGGTAGAACACTTGTAAAGTATGTGCAAGGTCCTGAGTTCAACTCCCTAGTACTGCAAAACAAACAAACAACAATAAAAAGACAACAAAAACCCAAATATTACTACCACCATCATCTGAATCTGTGCCAAACACTCTTAATTCTCCTTGTAGGACAATTTAGCATCTACTCATCACAGATAAGCAAGATTTTATATAGTGGAGGAGGGAGTATGGTCTCAGTAATATGTAGAAACCATAGCATCTGGCATTGATCTCACTTTATAAGTCAGGCTGGCCTCAAACGTCTTTCTGTCTCAGCCTCCTAAATGCTAGGATTACAGGCATTACAAGCATGTGACACCACACCTGGCACCTCTACTTACTGTGTGTATGGGTGTGTGTGGTACTGGGGAATCTAAGCCAGGGCCTTGCACATGCTAGGCAAGCACTATACACTGGCATTGTTTTGTTTATATTTTTTGAGGTACCTGGGGGTTGATTCCAGGGCCTTGCACATAGTTTGCAAGTACTCTACCACTGAGAACATGCAGCTGTACCACTGTGGCTTCTGATCCCGTCAGATCTTGGAAGCTAAGCAGGCTTGGGCCTGGTTAATACTTGGGTGGGAGACGTCTGGGAACACCAGATATTGTAGGCTTGGGAGAAGGACCTGGCAACCCATCCACAAAAATCAATCCGCCATTGAAAACCTTGTGAATAGCAGAGAAGCACTGATAATAGTGTTTCACCTGTTGTATGTAGCGTTGCTATGAGTCAGATACCGACTCAACAGCACCTAACAACAACAACTACCACTAAGCAGCACCCTCAGCCCTTTTCCATTTTGAACCAAGGGCCTCAAACATGCTTTCCAAGTGCTCTACAACTAAGCTGCACTCCCAGCCCATTTTTCATTTTTTATCTTGAGTCAGGGTCTCACAAAGCTGTGAAGGCTGCCTCTGGCCTCAAACCTCCCAAACTGCGTAGGCTGGCCTGGAATATTCGAATCTCCTGCCCCCACCTTCGGAGTGCTAGGATTATAGGTATGTACAACCAAGCCAAACTACTTAAAGTTTGATTTGTAAACTCTAAGCACAAGCCAATCTCAATAAAAAATATTTCTCCCTTTAGTAATTATAAAATTGAAGCCTGGCATGATGCGACATGTCTGTAATCCCAGTGACTTGGGAGGATGAGGCGGGATGATGGCAAATTCAAAGCCCAAGGCAGCAGATCATGTAACTTAACAAGACTTTGTCTCAAAATCAAAACAAAAAATGGGCTGGGAGTGCAGCATAGCAGTAGAACACTTGCAAAGTATGTGCAAGACCCTGTATTCAACCCCACAGTACTATAAAAAATAAAAATAACATCCACTAGAAGCTCAAGCCTGCATGAAAAATTAAGACAACTGCTAAAATGCTTATTATAAAAAGGTTTCAAGAAACTGTATCGCAACTCGGGAAGCAGAGGCAGGAGGATTGCAGGTATCCTGGCAGAGGTAGCCTGTGTCACTTAAGACTCTTGTCTCAATTTATAAAATAAGGGGCTAGGAGTGCAGCTCAGTGGCAGAGTGCTTGCAAAGGCTGTGTGAGGTGCTAGCTTCAGCCTCTTACTACCGCAAACAAAAAATAAACAAAAAACTAGTATCTTTTTATTTTAGCTGACAAATAGCAAAACGTGAGAACAAAGTACAAGAATGAAACCCAACCCAAGTTAACCTTTTTTATTACCTGGGTTATGGCCCCAATTCTAAGAATAAATAAGTTTCATAGTATAAAATACAATTTTATGTTGCTGCTACTGAATTGCTACCTCAAAAATAAAATAATAGGGGGAGGGGGGAAACATAGAGGAGGGTAAGGGGTAACCTATATGAATAATGCTTATCAAATTGCATATATGAAAATTGTCACAACGAAAAGCATGTCAAAATGAATCACATTATGATGTACATTAAAAATTTCTAATAAAAAAAATAAATAAATAAAATAAAATAAAATAAAATAAAATAGTAGAGCCAAGCATGGTGGCACCTACCTATAACCCCAGCACTTGGCAGGCTGAGTGAGGCAAGAGGATTGCTGTGAGTCTGAGGCCAGCCTGGTCTACACAGCAAGTTCCAGGATGGCCTGTGCTGTACAGCGAGACTGTGTCTCAAAAAAAAAAAAAAAAAAAAAGAAGGAAAGAAAGAAAGGCCAATACCAATTAAATATACCTTCCAGGGCAGAAAGTAAATTTTATAATAGTCTCTAATCTCTGTAACAACTTCCCAAGGGGCACACTGAATTCCTCTGCCATTTCACTTTTCCTTCCTACAGTCCAAAACAAACTCAGACGTAAGTTTCTTCATGAGCCCTACAACCTCAAAGAACAAGAATTAGCTTTTATTCGTGCAGAAAAGTGGAGAGATAAGCTGGGCATGGTGGCACACTCCTGTAATTGCAGCACTTGGGAGGCTGAGGCAAGAAAACTGATATGTGTTCAGATCTAGCCTGGTTCTACAGAGTGAGTTTCAGGCCAGCTTGGGCTACCCAGTGAGACCCTATCTCAAAAAACAAAAACAAACGAAGAGGATGGACTTTGTTAGCTAACAAAGGTTAACTATCATTATCCTAAACTATCATTGCATTTGATTGTTTTTACAATTTAGATTTTTTAAAAATACATCACAATACTACAATTACTTTTTATAAGTATGCCAAACCACACATCAAATTTTTGTCATTCACTCAAAAAATTTGAGTGCCTGGAATGTGACAGATAAACAAAGACAGACATAGTCCCTCTCATGGAGCTTAGATTCTGGGGAAGAAAGAAAATAAACAGGCAAAAGAAATTAAGTAAACCAAATAACTACATTCTGATAAGTATACACAAAATGTTACATTTCTAGAGGTTGAAAAGATATCCTCTTTCTGTATGCCTATGTTGTTTCACTCATTCCAATGAACACGTATTAATTTATAACAAGAAAAAAAAGTAACAAAGTTTTAAAAAACATGACAAGTCATACCTGTTTGTTATAGAAAAGTTAGAAGATACAGATGTGTGAATAGAAAACAATATGTACTTGCCCTACCTTGTTTATCTAATATAGTCACATTTTGATGTAAATACCCTTATAATTCCTTCTAGGATAGTCAGGCATTAATATAAACATAAATGACATAGTATGTTATATGCTGCTTTAAAGCCATGCATTTACTTAGCAGCACTAGGGGACTGAACCCAGAGGTCAGTGCATGCTAGGCAAGTGCTCTACCACTGGGATGCACCCCCCAGCCCCTCTTTATTTTTATTTATTTATTTATTTATTTTTGTGGTACTAGGGGTTGAACCCAGGGCCTCCTGCTTGCATGCTTTATAAGGGCTATAGCACTGAGCTGCACCCTCAGCCCATTTTTTTACTTTTGGAAACAGGGTCTTGCTAAATTACACAGACTGCCTCTGGTCTCAAACTTATGATCCTCTTCCCTCTGCCTCCTGAGTCCCTGGGATTACAGGTATGTGCCACTGTGCCCAGCTCCCTTTTTATTTTTTATCTTGAGACAGGGCCTTGCTAACTTGCTGGCTGCTTCTGGCCTTAAACTTGCAATCCTCCTGTCTCAGCCTCCTGAGTCACTGAAATTATAGGCATGCACCTATAACTTGTCTTTTTTCTATTTAATATCAGAAATATTTTTCAATGTATCTTATGTATTTGTTGTTGTTAGGTGCTGTTGAGTTGTGTCTGACTCATTGCAACTCTTATAGGGTTTTTAATGGCTGATTGTTTCGGGATTACCTCTGGAGTGAATTGCCATGTCCTTCTCTCATTTTTACAGTGCTAGGAATTGAACTTGGGATCTCAAGAGACTGCAAAGTGGCTCTCTACCAACTGAGCTAAATCCCAGTCCACATATATGTATTGTATGTATATATATTGTCTGCAGCCATACCACTGTGGTGTATGATCCTGTCAAATCTTGGAAGCTAAGCAGGGTCAGGTCTGGTTAGTACTTGGATGGGAGACTGCCTGGGAACACCAGGTGCGGTAGGCTTGGAAGAAGGACTTGGAAACCCACTCCCAAAAATCAATCCACCATTGAAAACCCTATGAACAGCAGAGAAGCACTGACAATAGTGTTTTGCCTGTTGTATGTAGGGTTGCTAGGAGTTGGATACCAACTCCACAGCACCTAACATAATGTGTGTGTGTGTGTGTGTGTGTGTGTGTGTGTGTGTGTGTGTGTGTGTGTAATGCTGGGGATTGAGCCCAGGACTTTGAGCATGCTGGGAAGATATACCAATGAGCATGCTGGGAAGATATACCAATGAGCTATATATCCTCAGTCCTACAATATTATTTTAATTCTACTGTATGGATACACTTTTTTTTTTCTTTCTTGTGGCACTGGGGAGTTGAATCCAAGGGCTTCACTCATGCTTTTTCAAGTGTTGAACCAATGAACCATACCCCCAGCCCATATTTTACTTTTTATTTTGAGACAGGCTGCTGCTATAATTACGCAGGCTGCCTCTGGCCTCAATCCTCCTGCCTCTACTTTTCTGAGTTGTTGGGATTATAATCATGTGTTAGTATGCCCAGCTGATACACTGTATTTTTTAAAATAACCTGCTATTGAACACTTAGGTTTCTACTTTTTTCACTTCTATAAACACCACCGAAGTAAACTAGAAACTTAGGATAAATTTTTAGTCTTAGAATTTCTGCAAAATTCTAATTCATATTGCCAATTTATCCTTTTAATTATACCAGTTTTACTCCCCACCTGTGTGTGAAAAAAGGCCTATTTTCCTGGGCAGCAAGGCAAACACCTGTAATCCCCAGAGACTCAGGAGGCCAAGACAGAAGGATACAGAGTTCCAGGCCAGAAGCAGCCTGTGCAATGTGGTGAGACCCCCATCTCCCAAAAAAAAAAAAAAAAAAAAAGAGAGGGCAGCAGAGGTGAGGAGTGTTCAGTGGTACAGCACTTGCCTAGCATGTCTGTTACATGAAAGCCAAACGGAATGCAAATCAACCAAAGGATAAATTACATTAAACTTTGTGAATTAGTTCATTGGGGATTCTTTCATGGCATGGGTGACTCCCAGACATTTATCCCTTTACTTTACAGATACCAGCCTCTTCCAAGAAGTTCCCATCAAGATAAGAAGCTGAACCACTGTTAAGTTCCACCATTTGCCAGTCCTTCATTCATCTCTTATGTAACCTAGCATCACATGCAGCTGGGGCAGGAGGGGCTAGTGACTGGCACCTAAGAGGAAGGTTTTGTGGGGATCCCTGAGGGCCTATGTGGCCCTCCTCGCCCCCTCCCTCCAAGAGGGGATGTTAGATAGCTCCATTACCATCATAAAAGGCCTAGCCATATTACAGTGTTGCTTATTTTGTTGCCATGATATAGGGACATGTCCCTTGAGATCATTCCAGGTGTTCTGTATTAAGATGGCCATGATGGCTATCATCATGTCCAGCCTGGAGGTACCAACTTACACTACACCAAGACCTTGGGTTCAACTCCCCAGTACTGCCAATTGGGAGGGTGGCTAATTTTTTACTCGTTTACAGTATTTTGTGGTAAAATAAGTTTCAACTAAGAACCACATGGATATTGAGAAATATAAGACCACCAATATCCTTAGTACATATCAATGGTGGTTTTATTTTTAAAGATAAATAACCAACATCTTTTTTGTCTACATTAAAAGCTTACTGTGTTAAAGCCAGATGAATAAAAAGTGATTTTCTGGGGATGTGGCTCAGTGGCAGAGCGCCTACCTACCCTGCATCAAAGCCCTGGGTTCAACTCTAGTACTCAAAACAAAGACAAACAAAAAGGTAGCTAACTCTCCAATATAACAGAACTGTGGGTTATTTAGAGCTCAGCAGTATGATTCTTTGTAAAAAAGTTGGACACCCGGTCAAAAGTAGCGATGAATTCATTTTACTGTAATCTCTAACTTCCAGAGTTTTTCCCCATCTCAGGCATCTAGACTATTACTAAAATACTATGTCAGTAGTATAGAAAACAACAGCATATTTGACTAAAACAAATAAATAAATAAATTTAGTTTAATTTTCTTTAGTATTGACAACAGAGTACTGCATATGGGGATAAAGGAACCAGACTAAGATGTCTATTAGAAGTTAGAAAATAACTCCTGAGGATGCTTCAAACTTTTAATAGTGGAACCAATTCTTTATTGTGTCAGTCACAATTAAAATGTATAACACAATTCTTAAATTGTGTTAATACCAATAGTGCTTCTCATACTTACTAGCAAAGATTAAGGCTTGTTTTTGTCCCCCCATCAGAAGGAAAGGAAAAAAGAAGTGCTATTCTGATAAAGATCACTACAGAACAGGTAGAAGAAGAGAGGGTAAGGTAAGGGGCTGGATCTGCTGGGTTTTAGCTCACTTGGTAGATTGCTGCTCTGCACTTTTTGAGGTCCCAATTTGATCCCCAGCACCGCAAAAATGGGAGAAGGATGTGACAATCCAATCCTGAAAACCCCGAAATAATCGGCCATTGAAAACCCTATGAGGGTCGCTGAGTCAGACATGACTGAACAGCACCTAATAACAACAATCAGGCAATCTAAGCTGTGAACAGGCAACAAAAAGAAGAAAAAGTCAATTTCATGTTTTCTTGGGGAGAACAGACAGATTGGCCATTAAGGGGCACCACTGTTTAAGATACTTTAGTCCTAAAGACCATGTCAAACAAACAAAGGCAGATAGTGTTATTTTGTTCCAAATTTATGAATTACTGTAATACAAGAGAAACATTCAATAATTAGCAAAAATGAAATGACTTATTTCCACAATTTTATCTAACGCTAAGGTAATATCCTTATTGTTTGTTCTCTTTTTTGAGCCAAGCTTTCACTATATAGTCCAGGCTTGCTCCAAACTCATGTCAATCCTCCTGCCTCAGCCTCCCAAGTAGTGGAATAATAGGCATGTACCACCACTCCTGGATCTTATTATTTTTCTTAATACGTTTTGCACATGGAGTTAAGTTTCCTCTAGACATCTTACTCAATGCTTCTTAGATAGAACTTGAAAATTTAATTAGTTATATATGTCTATATCTTCTTCTTTAAGCAATATTCCTCTATTTTAGCTGTGTGCTTTTATATCATGAATGATTAAGGACAAAGGCTATTTTTCTACTTTTGGAAAATTATGACCAAGTGACTATTACCAAATGTTGGCATTTTCCATGGACTTCAAGGAACCTGATTTTCCTAGTACTTGAAAAGTACAGAAAATCCCAGTTTGGATACACTTTGGAGAGCAAAAGCTCTACCACTACATTGGTAGTACAATGCCTCAAATCAATCCCCAGCACGACAAAAACAAAACAAAACAAAAATTCTAGGCCAGGCATGCAGGTACATGCCTATAATCCCAACATAAAGGAGGGTCTGAGGCCAGCCTGGGCTACAAGGTGAGATCCTGTCTCAAAAAACAAAACAAAACAACAAAAAGACACCCCCCCCTCAGAAAAACCAAAACCAAAACCTTCAGCTGCTTTCCAGACTTATTATGCTAGTTCAATTGGTAGAGTACCTGCTCTGCACTCTTCTGAGGACCTGAGTTCTAACCCCCGAATCACAAAAATGGGAGAAGAATGTGGCAGTCCACTCCCGAAAATAATCCCAGAAAATCAGCCACTGAAAACCCAATGAGGGTTGCTGTGAGTTGGACACGATTTGCCGGCACCTAACACCATCACCAATAGTCCAACAACAGCCAGGAGAAGGACATGGCAACCCACTCCTGAAGCAACACTCAAAGTAGCAAAGTAGTTTTGTTTTTTTAAACAAACAAAAAAATTACTGAATACAACTTCTGACATATAGAACTTTTATGATCACACCATCAGATTTTGCTTTTTCGGAGGCAGAATTAAACCCAAGGCCTCAGGCATGCTAGGCACTCTTAACACTGAACCCTCAGCAAATTTGTCTTAACATTCATTTTTGCCTTGTTAGACTGGAAAATCTGACTATTGAAGAGTCCTGTGTCCCTATTCACATGTTAATTATTTTAACTCAGCCACGAGTTCCCACAGTCCACATTTTATAAACTTCAACAATGTGAGTAGTTCTTAAGGGAAGATAGAGGTTATGTCCACTAATGGTGAGTTCTACATGGCTGAATTTCAGATTGCATTCTGCAATAAAAATATATATGTTCTGTTCACTACATTAACACAAAATATACTCAATCAAAATCTAAGTGGGCTGCCAGGGGTGGTGGCGCACGCCTGTAATCCCAGCAGCTTGGGAGGCGGAGGCAGGAGGATCGCAAGTTCGAGACCAGAGGCAGTCTGCGTAACTTAGCGAGACCCTGTCTCAAAAAATGGAAAAAAAAAAAACGGGCTGAGGGTGCAGCTCAGTGGTCCAGCACTTGCAGAGCATGCAAGTGCCAGGCCCTGGGTTCAACCCCTAGTACTGCAAAAAAAAAAAAAAAAAAAAAAAAAAACCTAAGGGAGCTGTTTAAATTTACTAATATATGACCCTACCTTGTTCCAGAATCTGAAGAATATACTGTCCAGATCAAAATTAAAAACAATTGTACTGTCAGGACTATATACTTTTTTAATACAATTGAGTATAATTAGGTGGTATTTCTACTAGAATCTACATCTATTTCAGATTCTGGAGCCTAATGTGGAAAATTGGTAGGCTACAATTATTAAAAACAAGATAAACAGCTTCTCTCTTGAGAAGCTAATGTCCATATCTTGGACACGTACTATGATTCTTTTTTGTTGTTGTTGTTAGGTGCCATCAAGTCGGTATCCGACTCATAGCGACCCTCATAGGGTTTTCAATGGCTGGTTTTTTCGGGATTAATTTCTTAGGCATTTATATATATGCCTGCAATTCACTCTCAAAGTGTGTGTTGTTGCTTACCCTTTATCTAATAAACTCAAATTTAAAGTGTTTACCTCTTATCCTTTATCTAATAAACTCAAAACTCCACCTCAAAAAAAAGGGGGGGGGGGAGAGGGATAACAGAAGTGTTTTCTTTTCCTGCAAAAAGTTAAGTTGAATACCTCACAGAATTAACATTATAGTTTTACATAAAAAAAAATTAAGGACAAAAGACATGACAGTCAATATATAATAGCAGCTCATTTCAAAGTTTTATTCTCATTCTAAAAGTTTTCAAACCATATTTCTAAAATATATTTCTCCACCTCTAATAATTTCTTGTATAGACAGTGATTATGTAATAAAAACCTGAAGATGCTAGGTTGCATGGCACAGCCTGTAATCTCAGTGCCTTAGGAGGCAGAGGCGGGAGGATCAACAAGGTCAAAACCAGAGGCAGCCTGCACAATTTAACAACGTCCTGACTCAAAAGATGAAAAAATGGGCTGGAGGAGCAGCACTTGCAAAGTATGTGTGAGGACCTGGGTTCTGCCCCTAAACACTGAGGGAAGAGAAAAACCCTCCTGAAATGAGTCTGAACTTCATTATGATGCCACTTTTCACTCCTGGTATCTCCAACAAATAACTAAGTTGTTTTTTCTTGTTTGTTTCACTAAGTACCAGACAAACCCCAAGAGTAACAAAACTGAGTATCATGTGTCAGGAATTAAAGCCATATTCATCACTCTTAAATGTTTATTTGCAAAGCATTTTTAGGAAAAAAAAAAGTTTATTCATATAGATGCATCAAAAAGAAGTGAACGTTATTATTTCAAAATACAGTGTATTATAGTTAAAGTTAGGTAGTCTTTTTATTCTTGAAGTGCTGAGGATCAAATCCAGGGCCTCATGCACATCAGGTAAGCACTCTACCACTAAGACACATTCCCAGCCTGTAAGTAAATGTAAATTGCTGACTATATGAATCTTAGATTTTGTCATCATTATGTTAATTATCAGTTCTATTATTAGAAATATATAATTTCCAAGTGGGGCGAGGTGGCACACACCTGTCATCCCAGCACTCAAAAGGCTGAGGCAGGAGGATCAACATGAATTTGAGGCCAGTCTGTGATACATAGTGTTTTCCAGGAAAGCTACGTGGTGGGAGCCTGTCTTAAAAATAAATAAAACGAACAAATCACACACACACACATTTTCCAAATGAGTGTTTTATTTTCTCAAAAACTACAGTAATTGTTAAACTACTCCCCTTCAGTGAGTTGGTGTTGTTGTTAGGTGCCATCTAGTCGGTATCCGACTCATAGCGACCCTTACAGGGTTTTCAATGGCTGACTGTTTCGGGATTGCCTCGGGAGTGGATTGCCAGGTCCTTCTCCTGCTTTTGTGGTGCTGGGAATCAAACTCCGGACCTCAGAGACTGCAGCGCAGCGCTCCACCAACTGAGCTAAACCCAGCCCCCCTTCAGTGAGTAGATTTCCCTTTTTTGCTTTTTGAGACAGAGTTTCATTCTGTAGCTGGGGCTGGCCTGGGACTAGCTATGTAGCCCAGGCTGGCTTCAAACACCCTGTGATCCTCCTGCCTCAGCTTCCTGAGTGCTGGGATTACAGTGTGCACCACGCCTGGCTTCAAGGAGTAGATTTCTAGATGGCAAAGTAAATACAAAAATCATAACAAAATCACAATAGGATGAAGGATGTGTGTTTCTAATCTGGAGAGGCAGATATTTCAAACCTAAGGTTCACTTTCTCCTCTTTACAAATTTTTTCAGTTGAGGTGTTGAAAACAAGGTTTGAAGCAATTTCAAGCACATTTGCTGATACAACTATCCTCAAAATAGGGCAAGAAAATCCCAGTCCAATGAAGATACCCAGTGTTCCATCTAATTTATGGCACTTAAAATAGAGCTACTCTGGAAACATAAACATATACTTCATAAAGTCAGGTGCAATGGCCTCCCATTGACTTGAGAGGTAGAAGAAGGAGGATCTCAAGTTTGAGGCCTGAGGCAGCCTGTGTAATTTAGCGAGACTGTCTCAAGAAGAAAAATTTAAAAATGGGCTTGGGGAGCAACTCAGTGGAAAAGCACTTGCAAAGTACATTCGAGGTCCTGAGTTCAATCCCCAAGCACCATGAAACAAACCCACAACAAACAATATAGACTTTCTGAATAGGAAGGAATATTCTGCTTGAATTTATGAAAATCACTTTACCTTAGTGTTGGTGGGTGCCACTGAATCAGGTCCAACTCATAGTAACCCTATGTACAACAGGACAAAACACTCCCCGACACTGTGACATGCCCAGCACTGTCAGTGCTTTTCTGCTATTCATAAGATTTTTAATGGCTGATTGTTTTAAGGATTGCTTTGAGAGTGGATTGCCACGTCCTTCTGCCATTTTTGTGGTGCTAGCGATCAAATTCAGGGCCTCAGAGAGTACAGAGCAGCGCTCTAATTTCACTCTCACATGAGAACAGTGATAAAGGAGTTAGGAGTAGAGATTTTCAGCCTCTTTGGTGCCAGATTCCTTTGGCAGTTGGTAAAACCAACAGAACTCCTTAGATTTTTTTTTTTTTTTTTTTTTTTTTTTTGAGACAGGGTCTCACCATATAACCTAGACTGGCCCCAAACTTGCTATCCTGCTGCCTCAGCCTCTTGAGTGCTGGAATTACAGGTGTATGCCACTATGCCTGACTCTGTCACAGTATTTCTATTTTATAGTTATTTTTTGTTTTTGTGTTTCCAGTATTTAGGGGGCTGAACCTAGGGCCTCCATATACTTTGTTAACACTCTACCACTCAACTACAATCCCAGCCCCCTTTTAAACTTTTTTATCTTGAGACAGGATCTCGCTAAATTGTTCAGGCCTCAACTGAATTGAACTTGAAATCCTTCTGACTCAGCCTTCTGAATTGCTAGGATTACAGGGGTCACTGTGCCTGGCTGTCAGAATATTTTTAACTGGATACAATAAAGTGCTTCTAAAAAACCACCACCAAGATCTAACAGTAGGTATAATAACCACAGTACTTTTGAAGTAGCAATGAGCTCAAGCAACTTCAAGATAGCTATACGTGTATGACATGAACTATGTAATTTCTATTGGTAACAAAGCCAAAGGTACTGCTAATACAACTGTGGTTTGCTGCATACATTCATAGTTGAAAGAAATTCCAAATTTTAATTACAGGTTAATGAAAAAATGAAATTTTTTCCCCCAAACAAGCTTTTACACCCCTTGCATTCCATATACCTTGGAGGTGTCAATTTGCAAACCTCAAGTTAAAAACCTCTGATAGGCCAGGTGTAGTGGTAAAGGCCTGTAATCCCCACACTGGGAAGGCTAAGGCAGGGGGCTTGGATATACAGGGAGACCCTGTCTCAAAACAAAACAAAATAATCAAAAAAACTTGACAGGAGAACAGGAGATAAAGTAAATAAAGTGAAAATATAGCTTTGGTTCTTAAAACTTTAATAATAAACAAGTTATTAAGGCCTGTTGTTCTCCAAAATAGTCTAAACAAGAGAATGATGCTATGAGGCTTTCATTCATTCAATAATCTTCAGAAGATATGGGCTAGGCAAAGCCCTGGGTTTGATCCCCAACACCAAAAAATAAATAAATGGGGGGGGGGGAAACACAAGTATTTTTATAGGAAGAGCAAAATCATGGGTAAGACATATTTTTCACCCAATGGCTGTGTAGCTTACAATACCAGAACATTTAAGAGTTTCTCCTTTATGTTGTTTTTGTTAGGTGCTAAATCATTGAATTAAATAAAATTCAACAATATTATAAGTTGTGATTAACAACATAGTTGTGTGGACAACCAACAGACCTGGATCCTGTTTACAGCATAGTCAACTTCACTTTTGTGGTGAATGTGAACCCATTCTATCACTGTGCATACTTACCACCAACTAACCACCATCTCCGCAAGAAGATTGTTATTTGTTGTTTCAATCCCTCCTCTGCATGGTACTGGGGCTCAATTTGCCCATACAGACCCACTGTAAAACTTCCTATAATGCTCCACTGCCCCAAAAAGGAAAAAAAAAAAAAAGAAAAAAAAAATTACAAGGAAGAAACATGGGAAAAAATGCCACATTGTTGGAGCAAATAAAAGGAACAACATACAAAAATTAAAAAGGATCCAGGCAATCCAGTGGTAGAGCACTTACAAACTACATGCACAAAGCCCCAGGTTCAACCCCTAACCACCACTAAATAAACAAACAAACAAACAAACAAATAAATAAAGTAACAGAGCAATATATTCAAGAAGACTTAATTCTATCCGAACAAATAATTTGGTAGACACTGGGAAGCCATGAAAAGCTTTTGATCAGAGAAACAATATGATCAAGAATGGGCAGCACATATACGGAACAGAATGGAAAATAATGCAAGGTAAAGGGCCACTGCACTAATGGGAGAAGCCTAACCTAGCAATAATATGAATGAAAGGGAGGAGGATGGATACAAGAGATAACAAAAAGGAGAGAGACTGGCAGCTGCCTGCATATGGTAGATCAGTCAGACCAACTAAGGGAAGTATCAAAATGACTCAGTTTTTCAGCCTGGTTACCTAAAAGAACATCAGAAGACTAGGTTTTGGAAGATGAAGGAAAGCTGAGAACAAGGACAATGAGTTTTAAGTGACACTACGTTTGAAATGCCCAGAAGGTAAGTAGAAAAGCAGACTATTGATAGAAGTAGTCAACCTCAGTATCAAGGAATTTCAAATCTCAATCTAGTTACAGTCACAAATTTAGATTTGGTAGTGCTTCTACCAAGTATTCCGGCAAAAGCTAGGGGAAGATAAACTCACCAAGAAAGAGCAGAGAAGACTAAAAGAAATCCCACCAATTTTTAAGAGCACAATTCAAAAATATTTCAAATAATTAAAGCCATTTAAAATGTTAACATCAAGAGTTAAAAATGTTTTTTGTTTTTTTTTGTTTGTAGTACTAAGTGGTTGAACCCAGGGCCTAGCATATACTTTGCAAGTGCTCTAGTACTGGCCTGTACTCCCAGTCTATTTTTTATTTTTTTATCTTGAGACAGGGGCTCACTAAGTAATGCAGGCTACCTGGAACCTGCTATCCTCCTGCCTCCAACTCCCTGGGATTACAGGCATGCACCACCACATCCAGCCTTAAAAACATTAACAATTTAAAATACTAGCTTTTAAAAATATATCTATAAACTTGTTGTGGTGCTGCGCACCTGTGATCCCAGGAACTAGGGAGGTGGAAGCAGGAGAGTTTGGGGCCCGAGGCAGCCTGCACAATTTATTAAGACTCTGTCTCAAAATAAAAAATAAAAAGGAGGCTAGAGGTGCAGCTCAGTGGTACAGCACCCTGGGTTCAATCCTCTAGTACCATAGGGAAAAAAAAAAAAGAAGAAGAAGAAAAAAGATGTACATTTCTCCAGAAAGATAGTCTCTCAATCATATATCATACTGTACAAAAAATTAGGATCAACTAGGCAGAATGACTCACACCTGCAATCCCAGCAATTTATGGAGACTGTCTCAAAATAAGAAGTGAAAAATGGGCTGGAGTGCATCCCAGTGGTAAAGTGTCTGCAAAAAGCATGCATGAGGCCCTGGGTTCAACTCCATAGTACCAAAAGAAAAAAATATTAGGATTACAAATTCCAGGACAGCCTGAGATACAGAGACATTGTCTCAAAAAAACGATCCACAAGTTTTAATTTGCCCTTCCTATTCAAACTGTAATTCTTTATATAGGTATTCTAGTTAATAAATTAAGGAATGGTACAATTAAAGGCCCCCGTGTGTCTGTCAACTTGTGCTGTGGGGGCTTGAATGTTGCTGTAATGCTGAAAGCTATGCCATTGGTATGTCAGATACCAGCAGGGCCACCCGTGGTGGACAGGTTTCAGATGAGCTTCCAGACTAAAACAGGCTAGAGAGAAGATCCCAGAAGCCAACTCCCAAAACAATTAGCTATTGAAAATCCTATGAGTATCAGAGAAACACTTTCAAATATAGTGCCAGAAAATGAGCCCCCTAAGCTGGAAGGTACTCAAGCAATGTCTGGTCAAGAATTGCCTCCTCAAAGTAGATGGGACTGGAGTAAACCCCCTGGGACCTCCTTTTGCTAATGTGGCATGAATCAAATGAGAATATAGTGGCTCCCACACTGGCCTCAAACATTGTGTGCATGGCACAGTGTTGGGCAGTGTTTCATTCTGTTATACATAGGGTCGGTATAAGGTGGATTTGACTCAACAACACCCAACAACTAAAGGTACAGTTAAATTATTGCCATTTGCAAATCACTAGTGAAATGATGGCGTAGGCTGTCAATATGGCAGAAAGAAGAAAAACCAAATTATCACATGCCTCCTCATGCTGGGATTTAGCTGTTGGTAGAGCACTGCTCTGCAATCTCTGAAATTCCAGGTTGGATTTCTAGCACCGCAAAAATGGGAGAAGGACATGCCCATCCACTCCCAAGGCAATTAGAAATTAGTCAATGAAAACCCTATGAGGATCGCCATGAGTTGGACACAACAGCACCTAACAACAACAACACCTGATGGACGTACACAGTGTTACCTATGAATTATATTTGACCTCTCCTCTTGGAGCCTCACCCAGAAATCAAACCCAAACTGGTCTTCTGAGTTTGCTCAATGTCTTCAATTTAGCTACTAATTTTAAAGAAAGACAAGGGATAGAGGAACATGCTAAACCAAGACATGTTAAAACTGTACCAGTGGGACACATTCATCGAAATCCAGAATCAGGGAAACTAGAAGAAAAATGACCTGTTTCCTTCAATAAATGAGGAAAATAAGATAGGGAGGAATCTACAGTTAAAAGACTTCAGAGACATACCAAGCAATCATAATTGTGTGAATTTGTTTGGATCCCAAATCAAACTAACCAATTATTTTAAAACCACTTAAACGAGTTGATGTAGCATATGACTGTAATCCCATCTGCTCGGAAGGCTAACAAAAGAGGATCTCAAATTTGAGACCAGAGGCAGACAGCACAATTTGTCTCAAAATAAGCAAAAAAAAAAAAAAAAAAAAAAAAAAAAAAAAAAAAAAAAAAAAAAAAAAAAAAAAAAAAAAAGGTGCTGGGAGTACAGCTTAGGGGTAGAGCACTTACTTAGCATACATGAGGCTGTAGTTTTAGCCTCATGGTACTGCAAAACCACAACAAACTCAAAAACAGAAATAAATAAAAGCACTTAGGAAAATCTGAACACTGGCTATTTGGTGATACTAACTTTTAAAGCTGAGATAATGATATTGAGATTAAGATTTTTTAAAAAATCCTACCTTTCAGAGCTATATACCAAAATATTTACAGATGAAATAATTACATCTAAGATTTGCTTCAAATAATACAGTAGGAGCCAAGAAAAGTAGGTAGGGATAGAGATGAAACAATAACGTCTCAACTGTATTTTGAAATTTTCTATACTAAATTGTTTAGAAGGGAAAAGGGAAAAAAGAAAAACTCTCAGTGTCACCAACGAAAACAGAGATGACGACAGAATGGTTTAGGATTTTGTATCTAAGCTTTATAAACTGGGCGGTCCTGGTCTGGTCACACAACCTTAGCGTCACCATTGATTAAATGGAGACAAACTCATATTTGCTTCAGCTAGAAACCTGGGCCATATCCTTAACTCCTCTGGCTTCCCCAGTCTCCTACATCTGGTCCAAGATGACCCAAACCTGTCAGTTTCCCTTTCTCTTCCACCCTCCCACTAGTATCCATCCACTATGGCCTCACACCCTTCCAAGGGACTCCCTTTAACCTGCTCCCCATATTGTATCCAACATGAGGCTTCCAAAATGCAAAATTTCATGAGACTATCTTCAGTCCCACTTAAAAATCCTTAAACTGCTTTCAATCAACTTCAAGAGAAGAGTGCTCCTTTAAACTATTTTTTCTCCTTCCAATTCCTTGAAATGACTTAAGATCCTCCATTATGTGACACATTTCTATCTCCTCCCATTCTCTCTGACCCCTCTGTTTATGCTTTAACTTTCAATTCTTGCACTGCCCCCTGTAGTCTGGCTGTAGCTTTAGTGCTCACATTTGAAATGCTCTTTACACCTATTATCACTCTTGCCTACCTAGCTCCTAGTTATTCTTCAAGTCTCAGATTAAATAGCAGTTCCTCAGGGAGACCTACCCAGATTGCTTTTCCACTCAACTGGTGTCTTCTCATACTTACTCAATATTTGTTCTCATAGGAACCTGTACTTCCTGTAACCCCCTTGATTTGTAGAGTACTTGTAGTAATTATATATTTTATCTGTTTTTAAGCTAGACTATAAACCCCTGGAGGGCAAGGGCTAGAATCTGTTCATTGCTGAATCCTAAATCTCTCATAGTGCCTAGCTGCTAGTAACAAATTGCTGAACGTATAAAACTTAACAGCTTTTAGTTTTCCTCATATCCAAGTTCCATCTTCCTAGCCCTCATCTGCAACAAAAACAGCCATGTAGGCAGTTACCATATACAGGGATCTGAATCTGCACAGGAATGCATATTATTAAGTGAACTGAAATACAATAGGAATGAAGAACTAAGTTGGGAAGTTATTACTTTAAAAAATCTATTTTTACCCTGAGATAATTTGTATCCATAGTCACAATTTTAGAGAAAAGTCAGGAGTATTATTTTGACAAACTGGGTGTCAAAAGATGCACACAGTTCCTGCCCAAACACTAACAAATTTTCAGACACAAGATGTTGTCACTTAACCTCTCCAGCCTCACTTTCCTTATTTGTAAAACAGGAAAACTGACCAGCTGATGTTTAAGATCCTTTCCAGAGGTTTTATATGCCTTAATATATTTAAAAGGCCAGAAGAAGAGCTGCAGTGGTGCTATGAGCTAGCTCTTGGTACATACAAAGCCTCTAGAAGATATATAAATTGTTCAAACACTAATCAGTTTCATCCTAGTGAAGTATGACCTTTTTTCCTTCTTAATCTGTTTAGGGATGCTACACTGTATTATGTTAGGCTCACAACTAAATCTTCAAATCTGGCTATAAAAAGAACTCACACAATGCTCCTCAAAATATTAACTTGCATATTTAACAAGGGTCATTGTAATCTGCTGAAACCACAGCATCTATTTAAGCCCAGAATGAATTACTGAAGCATATTCAATTTTGGTTTAAATAAAGAAATCTATACAGGCACGGTGGCAACACTTCTGTAATCTCAGCACTGGAGAATCAAGAGTTCGAGTCCAGCCTGGGCCATATGGTGAGATGGAGCCCAACCCCAGTCACACAGAGAGACCCTGTCTCAAAAAATATCAAAAAGACTTGAATTTATGGGTACTTTTTAACACCTAACCAAAAAAACAAGAAACTGTCTTCACTCGCCTCACTGAGCTGGTGGCTGAGATAAAAATCTGTTTATTAATGACTTAGTTTCTATCCACCCTCTTCCAAACTCTCACATAACTCAGAGTTCATCCTATCACGAAATTCCAGTAACTACTAATTCCACACTTTATCAGGGGGCTGATGTGTACACGTTTTATTTCAAAACCAGAACTTTTTTTTTCAGTGCTAGGGATCAGCATGCTGGCAAATACTCTACCGCTGAGGTGTATCTTCAGCCTAAACCAGAATAATTTTTGAAAAGGATTCCAAAACTAGTTATGGGAAATAAAGTAGCTTGTAACTGTTTAACTACTATCAGAAGACGCCCAATTTATAATCAGCCACTGGAAACCCGGACAGAGACAGAAGTAGTAACACGTGTGTTTCCTGGTTTAGACCGATTACAAGCCAGTTTTCGGCATTGGGTTCATGCAGCAAATGACACGACCAAGAATTAAAATGTTACAATGAACGCAGAAAAAGGAGGTACTTGGCACAAAAGGCGTGCATCTGACCAGATGAAACGCTATCCTTTCGACTCCTCTCAACAGGGCCGCCTTAAATCCCCAAGACGCAGGGTGCTGCGGCGGAGCTCGGCAGCCACAGGTTGAACGACAAAGAGCTCCCGTCCGCACTGGTCTGAGAGTCTGCGGGGCTGGCCCTTCCCCTCCGCAAAGTCCACTGGAACCCTGCAGTCTCGCCTCACGCCACTCTCGCCAGTAACCAGGTAGGACAAGGATTGGCAGGCTGAGAAGGTTGAGGCGGGCAAGACACGAGTCCAAAATAACTCCCGCCATGAGTCCCTTTCCTCCGAGTATAAGGCGGCAGAGTCTGAGCACCACGTGAATCGGCCCCAGGTCGTCCCTCTTCCAGATCAAAGCATCTCTCGAGGAGCCTACTTTAGACCACAGGAGAAGCGACCTCTCCAAGGTCACCGGGCACCATGACCCGACTCCTCGGCCGGGCCAGTAGCCGGCACCTGACCACCGGGCCCGCGGCTGGGCTGGGAGAGTCGGTGTCCCCAGCGCTTCAAGGTCCCCTTCAACAATGCTGCGCTCTGTGGCCACGCTGCTACCCAAGACCACGATGCCCTCTGTCGGGCCGCCTCCCTTCCCCTAGACGAAGGTTTCCGCTCCCCCGAGGTCTCTCCGACCCCACCGAGGCAACGAGGGCACCGCGGGGTCCACGCCGAGCGGCGCCTGCTGTGCCCCAACTAACCGTTATTTGCTCGGCTCGCGGCGCTGAGCGTATGCGTGATGCGGCGCTGCGGACTGAAGTTCCTCCGGGCCCAGAATCGGGGTAGCTTCCAGCACCCGCTGCCCGCCGCCGGGTTCGATGGTTCTAGTACCCACGCGGCCGACTACTCACGTCGCAGCTCGCCACTTTGTCTGGCGGGGCAGGCGCGGCTGCCTTATAACCCGCGGGGGGCCGGAGCATGCGCAAAGGGGGAGGAGCCAGCCTTCCCGGCCACCGCCCCCTCCTGCCATACATACACCCGAACTGCAACTCACTCCTCCACAAGCTCTCAGCCGCGCGTGCTCGCTCGCTCGTTCGCGCGCCCCGGCGCCCCCTTCCCGCCACGTGACCAGTGGCCTGGCGGGACCCGCGCTGCGCCCCTGCCTGCCTCTGTTCTCTTTTCACTTGCCGCGGTCTGCAGTCTGAAGGAACACCGTCGCCGGCCTTACGCGGCATTTCTGGAATTAAAAAGAAGGGAAAGCCTCCCAGGAACCCAACCATTAGATGTGAGGGGTGGTGGGCACGCGGAGTCGCCAGGAAGCGACTGGAGGAGGAGGGGCTGGCAGCGTTTGAATGGACCCAGTGCTGCTCGGACCCGAGAAGAGGCCAGGGGCCGGCGCCAAAGAGCCGGGGCTGTGGACTCCGATGCTTCTGACTCAAATCCGGGCCTGGCACTTCAGTGACCTGGGGAAGTTACTCAAGCCCTCGGGGCCTGTTTCTTCTCTCTAAACTCCCAGTAGTTACAGAGCCGACTTCATGGGCTCATTAGGAAGTTTTGATGAGAGAATTTACTTAACTGTCTCGCCACAGAGCCTGGCTTGTGGCATTTAATGAATGGTGGGGTTAAAGATGTTACCGGAGATTCCCGGAGGAAAGGAAGAGGCAGGTCCAGAGCGTGGTTTGGGAATCTGGCGACATAACCCTGGCCCTTGTAGCTATCATATAATGAATTTATACCCTACACAGAAGTTACAGTAGACAGTACAGATAAGGTTTGTTAAAAGATAGTACATCATTAAGGAATAATTACAGAGAAGACTAGGGCACCTGGAAAAGCTTAGGTAAACCTGAAAAGGAACTTGAAGTAAACTGGGTCCCCTGGGTAAATGGACCTGAGGATATTTGTTTCCCAGAGACTGGTAAAATCAAAGAGAACAGAGTTAAGCAAGCTTTTAGAGGGAAAAACACCTTAAGTAGAGAAAATGGCAGCCCTGAGAAAAGAGGAAGGGAGGAAGGAAAAGAGAGAGCAGGCACGTTTCCCCTAGTTTTGTTCAAAGTAAGGCCTGCCCAGTGTGACATCAGCTAGGCGCTCAGGGCACCCTGTGCGACTTGATCCTGGAGTCTTGTTCTGTAAATGGATCGATGGCTTGGGTTAGGGTGGGGCCCCTTAGAAAATGTCCTTCTAGTGTCCTTAGCCTGCAGCTGTAGCCTTGTGGCATCCGATCCCGTCAGATCTCGGAAGCTAAGCAGGGTCGGGCCTGGTTAGTACCTGGATGGGAGACCGCCTGGGAACACCAGGTGCTGTAGGCTTGGGAGATAGACCTGGCCACCCACTCCCAAAAATCAATCTGCCATTGAAAACCCTATGAACAGCAGAGAAGCACTGACAATAGTGTTTCCCCTGATGTACAGAGGGTCTCTATGAGTTGGATACCAACTCAACGGCACCTAACAACAGTGTCCTTAGAGACTCACGTGACCAAGACAGGAGTCAATTTCAATCCTTTCCCTCCATATTGCCTGCTAAAGCATAAGGTAACCTACCTATCACAGACAAGTTGGTAAGGGGAGCAGGTAAGAGAGAGACTGGCCAGAGGGGTTAGGGTGTGCACCTCAGAAGCCTGGAGACCTGAGCAAGCTCGTAAAAGTCAAATGTTTATGGACAATGAGTATTTGGGACAGCTTGGAATAACAGCTAACGGTGTTGGGAGGCAAGTTACATGCTAAGCACTTCATCTTAATTATTTTGTATAATCCTCACACCCCTATAAGGCAAGTACTGTCACGAACATTTTATAAATTAGAGACCTAAGGCTTAAAGAGGCTAAGTAATTTTCCATAACTCACCAAGCTAGGAATTGGCCAAGGTTTGAAGTCAGACTCCAGAGCCTAATTTTGTCATAAGAACCATTGTAGGTTCTTGACCAAGAGCAAATAACAAAGTGTGTCTGTTGAACTGATTGAATGATCATAGAGTGTCCCTGATGTCTAGGACCCTTGAGAAATACCAAAACATTGTGAGTGAAGATCTCTTCCTTCAAAGAATTTACAAGTTTGGTGGTGGTGGAATTGAGTCAGGTACAAATCAACCAACATTTGTTGACAATTTGCTGCATACCAGGACCCTGCCCTTTCCCTGTGTCATCCTTCCTCTTGCTTCTCTATCCCACTTAATTTTCACACTCCTCTGAGGTAGGCTTTACAGTTTTTCTTTTGCAAATGAAAACCTGAGATTGAGAAGGAATAGGGATTGGGGGATCAGATCCTGAAAGGTCACATGTACTGTCTCACACTCACAATGCCTCTGTTTCACACCACAAAAATATTTTCAGTACTAGGACAAGACAATATGAAATCCATGGCCAAGTACTGCTGATGAACGATAATTGCTTTTTGCATTTGATAAATGCAGAGAAGAGGAAAGCAGTTCATCTCATTGGGGCGGCCAGGACTTAGAACAGCTTTAGGATTGTTAGAGTGGCAGCAGCATTCAGGTAAATGTCTTGGACTGTTAAGTTAGGGAGAAGGAGATGGGGAACTCTTGTTGAGGTGTGAACTTAGAACCTACAGAATAGAATGTAGTGGGAAGCATAGTGTAGTTGATTGACAGTGTGAACTTGAGAGCCAGATCTCCAGAGCTCCAAGTTTGCTACTTGGCAATTACTAGCTCTGCACCCTTAGGCAAGTTGTTTTACTTCTCCAAGCCTCATTCTCCACACCATACAAGGATAATACCTACTTCATAAGGTTATTATGACAATAAAATTAATACTTACTTCAGACCTCAATTTTTTTTTCACTGCCAGGGATAGAGCTGGAGCCTGCTAGGCAAGTGCTCTACTCCTGAGCTACATCTCCAGCCCCTGTTTTTTCTTTTATTTTTTTAATCTTATGAAATCTGATTTTCAAGACTTCAAATGTAGGTCTAGTGGTCAAACACTTTCTTAGCATAGCCATTGGGTTTCTATCCCCAGCACTGAAAAACAAAACAAAACAACAAAAACAACAACAAAATATCCCTGAGTTGCACATCTGCAATCCCCAAACTCCAGAGGCTGAGATGGGAGGACCACTACAAGTTGGAGGCCGGCCTGGGCTACAGTGTCAATTCCAGGATATCTGAGGCTATATACTTAGAGCCTGTCTCAAAAAAAAAAAAAAAAAAAAAAAAAAAAAAAAAAAAAAAAAAAAAAAAAAAAAAAGGAAGAAAAAAAAAAAGAAAATTAAAAACAGAATTTCCATGTAACTTGATCCTAGAAATTAATCCTCAAAGTCCCTCACTTGACTAGGCCCCTTCCATGGCCCTCACAGAATCATACTGTTTTATATTGTAATTTTATATTTCTTTTCTCTCTCCTTCTTCCCCTCCCCCCCCCTCTTTTAAGCTAACCACCCAAATTATAGACACCTCAACTTGTTGTTAGGGCTGGGATTTAGCTCAGTTGGTAGAGCACTGCACTGCAGTCTCTGAGGTCCAGAGTTCAATTCCCAGCACTGCAAAAATGGAAGAAGGGCCTGGCAATCCACTCCCAAGGCAATCCCGAAACACTCAGCCATTGAAAACTCTATGAGGATCGCTATGAGTCGGATACCGACTCGATGGCACCTAACAACAAATTGTTGTTAGGTGCTGTTGAGTCAGCAACCCTCACAGAGTTTTCAATGGCTCATTGTTTGGGAATTGTTTTGGGGAGTGGGCTGCGATGTCCTTTTCCCATTTTTGTAGTGCTGGGGATCAAACCCAGGAGCTCAGAGACTGCAGAGTGGTACTGTACCAACTGAGCTAAACTCAGATCCTACAAAACCTGGATCTGCCACTCAGGGACTTGTTAGTTGCTATCGAGTTGGATCAAACACATAGTGACCCTATGTACAACAGAAGGAAACATTACCCAACACTGTGCCATGCACATGATCTTTTCATGTTTGAGCCGTTGTTGCAGCCAGCATATTTCTTCTCATTTTGTGTCATGCCACATCAGCAAAATGAGGTCCCAGGGGCTTCATTCATTCCCATCATTAAGGTCAACTTTACTTTGAGGAGGCAACTCTTCCTCAGTCATTTCTTGAATGCCTTCCAGCCTGGGGGGCTCATTTTCTGGCACTATATTTGACAGTGCTTCTCTGCTATTCATAGGGTTTTCAATGACTAATCGTTTTGTTGGAAGAAGGACTTGACAATCCACTCCCAAAGCAATTCCAAAAACAGCCATTGAAAAGCCTATGAATAGCAAAGCAGCACTGACATAGTGCTGGGGATGGCACAGTGTTGAGGAGTGTTTCATCCTGTTGTACAAAGAGGACCCACTCAATGGCACCTAACAACAACAACAGCAATTGTTTTGTGGGCTGCCAAATTGTTGTCCCTAGTCTTAGTCTGGAAGCTCAGCTGAAACCTATCCACCACAGGTGGCCCTGCTGGTATCTGAAATACCAGTGGCATAGCTTTCAGCATCACAGCAACATGCAAGCCCCCACACCACAATGAGCTGACAGGCACATGGGAGCATATGGACTTGTATTGTGAAAAGAATCAGAAGATGTGGCCTGAGGCCAGGTGTGGTGGTCCATACTTCTAATCCCAGTGACTTGGGAGGCTGAGGCAGGAGGATTGCAAGTTTGAGGCCAGAGGTAGGCTACATAATTTAGCAAGAACCTGTCTCAAAATAAAAAAATAAAAAGTAGGCTGAGGGTGCAGCTCAGTTGGAGAGTGTTCGCAAAGCATGTGAGAGGTCCTGGGTTCAACCTCCAAGTACAGGGGGTGGGATGTGAAGTGGAGAAGACATGGTCTCATAACTACTATCAGGGCACTTAATTTGCTGAATTCTTCAGCGCTTCAGTTTCATACTAAAAATAAACCAACAGGCTTGAACTGTTATGATAATCAAATGAGATAATTATTTGCAAAAGTGGCAATTCTTAACTGGAACTCAAGTACATATAGAAAAATATTACCAAGTAAATGATAGAGAAGACTTAGATGGGGAGGATGGGGGGGAAGCATACAAGAGGGTAAGGGGGCACCTATATGAATAATGTACATCAAAATGCATATATGTAAATGCCACAATGAAAAGCATGTCAGAATGAATCACATTAAGGTGTACATTAAAAATGTCCAATAAAAAAAAAAACACTTCAACAGGAAAAAAAAATGGCAATTCTTTGAAAGTGCTATATAAGTATTTATGAATTGATATTGTATTTTGTCTTTTTTTTTTTTTTTTTTTTTTTGCAGTACTGGGGAAGTTAAACCCAGGATCTTCTGCATGCTAGATAAGTGTTCTACTACTGAACTGCCGCCCCAGCCTCTTTCTGATTTTTTTTATTTTACGACAAGCCCTCTCTAAGTTGCACAGGCTACCCATGGCCTTGAACTTGCTACCCTCCTGCCCTCACTGAGTCACTAGGAGTATAGGTGTACACCATGGTACCTGGCTATAATTTGTCTTTATAAAGTGCATAAATCTACAGTTATACCACCCTGGCATCAGACCTCAGAAGCTAAGCAGAGTGGAGCCTGGTTAGTACTTGGATGGGAGATTACCTGGGAATACTGGGTGCTGTAGGCTTGGGAGAAGGACTTGGCAACCCACTCCCAAAACAATCAGCCACTGAAAACCCAATGAATAGAATAGAAGAATGACATACTGCTGGGCATGGCACAGTGTCAAATAGTGTTTCATTGTGTTGTACTTAGGGTTGCTATGAGTTGAATGGCACTCAACAACAATAAAGTGCATAAGACAGAAAGATCCAAAGAACCCCAAAGAACATGTAACTCAGTGATAGACCACTTGCCTACATACATAAAGCCCTGGGCTTGATCCCCATCACCACACACAAAAAAAACCAAGGTTCTTAGCTGAGAAGTAGTATTAGGGTAGGCGAGCTGGAGAAAATGATGAAATTGTACAGGTAAAATCTTTGTTCTTCTAGCTTTTCTTCCTGATTTAAGCCGTGATACACAGATGAAATAAACTAAGAAGCATAGGATCTGAAATTTAAAGCTGAGAAGAGGATGGAAATCATCTACTACATCCCTTATATTTTACACAAATGGAAATTGAATCCTAGAAAGGCTAACAGACTTAACTTTTTCAGAGGAGCAGTACTCGGAGTTGAATCCAGGGCCTCATGTGGGCAAGGCAAGTGCTGTACCATTAAGCTGCATTCCTAGCCCTCTTTTTAATTTTTATTTTATTTTATTTTTTTATTTTATTTTATTTTGAGACAAGGTCTCGCTAAGTTGTGTAGGCTTCCCCTGGCTGGAACTCTGGATCCTCCTGCCTCAGCCTCCCAAGTCGCTTGGATTACTGACAGCTAAAGACTTTTCTGAGACTACCTATGAATGGCACGATCAGATGGACCAGATACCCATGCTCCAGGTTCTCCTTATCATACCATCTTTTAGTAGTGTTTTTTTGTTTTTTGTTTTTTGTTTTCTGGTTGTTTTTTGTTTGTTTGTTTGTTTGTTTTTGTGGTACTGGGGATTGAACCCAGGGCCTCACACTTTGCAAGTGCTGGACCACTGAGTTGCACATCCAGCCCATTTTTTTACTTTTAGAGACAGGGTCTCACTAAATTTCGCAGACTGCCTGTGGTCTTGAACTTGTGATCCTCCTGCCTCAGCCTCCTGAGTCTCTGGGATTACACACGTGTGGCACCATACCCGGCTTTGTAGTGGTTATTATTTTGATGTTTTGTTTTGTTTTGTTTGGCTTTTTGGGACAAAGCCTCACTGTGTAGCCCTGGTTGGCCAGGAACTCAGGCTATACTCAAACTTAGGGCAATCCTTCTGCTTCTGCCTCCCAAGTGCTAAGATTATAGTAGGTATGTACCAGAACACCCAGCTCTATACCAAGTACAAACTTTAAGATAAAAGCTTTTTCCATGGGGTCTTTTAGAATCATTACATCAAAATCAGAGAGGCAATAGTACTCTCTAGTAGCTGTTAGCTTTATAGCAAAATCCCCAGAATTCACATGTCTATCTTAAAGGTTTCCTGCAGCCATAGCCCTGTGGCATCCAATCCTGTCAGATCTTGGAAGCTAAGCAGGGTCGGGCCTAGTTCGTCCTTGGATGGGAGACCCTCTGGGAACACCAGATATTGTTAGGCTTGGCAAAAAGACCCGGCAACCCACTCCCAAAAATCAATCCACCATTGAAAACCCTATGGACAGTAGAGAAACTGACAATAGTGTTTCACCTGTTGTACGTAGGGTCGCTATGAGTCGGATACCGACTTGACGGCACCTAACAACAACAACATCATAAAGGTTAGTAGGCTAGACAATGCTATGGTACTGTACTGTTACTTACAAACTTGTTAAGTAGCCCGCGTTGTGGCGCACGCCTGTAATCCCAGCGGCTGGGAGGCAGGGGCAGGAGGATTGCAAGTTCGAGACCAGAGGCAGTCTGCGTAATTTAGTGAGACCCTGTCTCAAAAAGTAAAAAAAAAAAAAGGGCTGAAGGTGCAACTCAGTGTTCCAGCACTTGCAGAGCATGCAAGCGTGAGGCCCTGGGTCCAACCCCCAGTACCACAGGGAAAAAGAAAAAAAGAAGAAAGCTGGAACTACTTAACTCACATTCCCTCAATTATTCCATCATTTTGGTGATGTAGGGAATAAGTTGCTATTACCCCCATTTCACCAACAGTAAACAACACAAGAAAGAGTTCTTTTTAAATACAATATTTAACCAACCAAGAACATTCCCCTCCAGTCATAATTTAAAATTACTAGGAAATATGGAAAATGAAGTTTGCTTTTGAAGGATGTATGAAAAAAGGGCTTACTAAGCAAACACCTAGAGTAAAGGAAATAATACCAATCCTAAAAACATTCTTTCTTTAAATTTGAGAAAGTTGTCATTCTGAGCATCTTCATCTAATATCATATTGTATGTGAACTACAGTCCTGCTGCTTCCCAAGGCCTAAGTCTGGATCAGCAAAGAACTTGCCAGTTTTTGAAGAGTAACTCTGGTGGTGAGATGCACTCCAAGCCTCTCCCTGATCTCTCTCCATTTTTCTCAAGCTCTTGTTCCATTTTGACCCTTCTTTTTTCTTTTTCTTTTTCTTTCTGTTCCTTCCTTCCTTCCTTTCCTCCTTCCTTCCTTTCTTTTTTTCTTTAATTGAAGCAAGTTCTTGCTTTGTAACAGAGGGTGGCCTTGAACTCTCTCTGTAGCCCAGGCTAGACTGAATTTATGATCCTCCTGTCTCCCACTCCCAAGTGTTTATAGGATTATAGGTGAACACCACCTTGGCCAGGTTTGACCCTTCTTTATCTCTAGCCTACACCGGTTTAGCATCCTAATCAGTTACTTCCCTGGCTCCCTGCTAGGATGAGATAATTTGGTCTAAATGGTTTGACAGAAAACAAATTTTGTTTAATAAAAATTTCTTCAACATGACAAATTAGTCAAAAATTATTATTTCCAACTATTGGTTTTTGTGTAATTTAGTGATTTTAGTGGCCAAAATTTGGTTTCCTGCTTCTTTGGGTCTTTCAGAGGTTTTTGTATGCAAACATTCAAACATGTTTTTCAAGGAATCATGTTATATATATTATTTTCTACATTTGAAAATATTTGCAATGGCTTGGCAATATAGGGAATTTACATTATTTCTGAATAATTGTCTAAAAGTTAATTTAGTTTTAAAAACAAAAATTTTAAAAACCTAGAAAATATGATAAGCTGTAATGCTTAAGATTTTAAAGGTGGTGAGGTACAGGGTATAGCTCAGTCATGGGATGCTTGTCTGGAATAAGTAAGGCCCTGGATTCAATCCCTAGCACTGCTCACCAAATAAAGATTTTAAAGGTGACAACACAATCCACACAGAAAACAAGTAGCTGAGAATATTCCTGTTTATCCTCTAATTCCATTTGTTTTCCACCAGATCACCTGAGTGTCTCTTTATCTATGGCTGTTCAGTTTCCATGTCTTCACTCCATTCTGTGGTCTGACATGGTTTGGCTCTTGTTTCATGTCTCTGCCAGCACAGGGCAGTTTGGGCCCGTGATCTTTGTGCCCTACATCAGTTTAGGATCTTCTTCAGTGAGCATTCTTCCTATACACGGTTCTTTTTATTTACCAGATCTTTTTCTTCCTTGGCCCTGGCTACCAAAATCTTAACTCTGAGCATCTTTCTTCCTAAGAATTTGTTTTTAAACAATATAAAAGAGGAAGCACACAATAACAGGAAATTGTGTGGAGGTTGGAAAGTAAGAATGGACATGCAGGTGGGGGAGTAGGGCAAACAAAACACTGCAGCAGGCTTGTCTTTCCCAGCAAGCTCTCTGCTATAGTATTTAAGAAGTAGGTAAAAAGTGGGTGCCCCCCACTGCCCCGAGTCCTCCTGGTACCTATGGTGATTTATGAAAGGTCTCCAAGGGAAAACTTAATCTTGGAGCAAGTATCAGTGACAAGATTTGGCAGTCTCCCCCCATCCCATATGGAGATTCTTCCACTGTCACCTTTGGCAGATCAGGACTCAGGTTCAAGAATGATTTTCTTAGAATTTCATTCACAATTTTTCCTTATCTTAGACCCATGGTTCCAGTTTGGTCACCATGGCCACAGTGACTAAAATGGCCTGCTTCATCTTTTGTACTGGACAGCCTTTAGCCTCAGATGCCACAGTCAAATAGACAAATTCTTTTCTATCTAGCATCTTAGAACTCATGGCCTCAGACTGAAGGCTTTAATAGAGCTGTCTTTAAAGTCCTATAGATATGGTTCCTACTGTCTACCCCCTCTAATAGCAAGAAAGATATTGGGAAATCTTGTAGTAGTGGATTACCCTATGGTATGTGCTTTCTACCCCCAAGATAGCTGGTCTACTCAGTTACCCTAAAGCCAAAAGTGTAATTGCCAGGCTCAGAATATTCTACTGGAGTCACTGTTTCCATCATTCCTTCATTGTTAAGATGTGAACTACAGTCCTGCTGCTTCCCAAGGCCTAAGTCTAGATCTGCAAAGAACTTGCTAGTTTTTGAAGAGTAACTCTGGTGGTGAGATGCACTCCAAGCCTCTCGCTGATCTCTCCCCATTTATCTCAAGCCCTTCTTGTTCCATTTTGACCCATGTACATAACTCATTATTTTGCCTCACATACACCAGCCACAACAGGAACGAGAATCTGTAGAAATTACTCCCATGCAAGAGGCCAGTGAGAGGCACAAAGCCATAAATTATAGACAAGCAACACATCAGTGTGGCCATCCAAGTACATGACAAGGTATGGCATTCATCTCATGTTCTATCAGGCCCAGATAGGCTAGATAATAGGTTTTTATTCCTATTTCCAATTAAAGGCTTAGTCAATCCGGGAGTTTTCTAGCTCTATCATGTGTATTCCCTCCTTTTCACTAGTTACTCATTTGATCAGCCCAGACAAGACTATATCACACATGAAACAGCCCAAATACGCATTAACTATAACAGGCTATAGTGGCAACCAAGATCACTTACAGAATCCAGCGGAATGAGAGAGACATAGATTGTGGGAGTTACTAGAGAAACTCCCAGTCCCTGCAATCATAATTCTAAACAAAATCCTACGAAGAACCTAGAGCAATCCCTCAAAATTTATAGATTTATCTCTAAACCATTCTTATGTTTAGTCATAAACTGAGTAATTTTTACCTTATAAATACTATAAAGCTGAGATTATATCTAGGCCTATTTAACTCATAGCTTGTGCTAGGCTTTTTAAAAATATTTATTTATTTATTCATTTAATGTATGTATTTATTGTCAGATAGGGTCTTGCTATGAGGCTCAGGCTGGCCAGGAACTTGCTATTTAGCCCAGCTTGGCCTCAAACTCACAACCCTCCTCCCTTAGCCTCCTGAGTGCTGGGATTACAGGCATGCATCATCACACCTGGCCACTAGGCTATTTTTATTCATTTATTTTGTTCAAAATCCTGAGAACATAGGAAAAGATGGGGATTAGGAGGATGATAAGCAGGAAAATGCAGGGCTATTTCACAGTCCCAACCCAGAGCCTTTAGTTTTCATATATGTTGTTTCTTTTTTGTAGAAAACACTTCTGGGTGGAGACATAGCTCAGCAGTAGAACATTTGCCTAACATGTGTGAGGCCCTGGATTTAGTTCCCAGCAAAAGGAGGGGCACTTCTACCTAGTGAGCTTGGTACAGAATAACATAGAGGTGGAAAAGAGGCAGGTAGACTTTGAAAAGGGAGTAGTTTTTAGTAATTCTATTACATAATTCAAACCTCTTATTTCAATTTAGCTTTCTTACTAATCAATGTGAATTAATAAGGATTCATGGTTTTTATATTTGCTAACCATGTTCTTTCTACATAATTATTTTTTTACTGTCTAATAAATTGTTTAGGAAGCCCACCTCCAAATCCAGATTATTTATAATATGTTTCATTTCCTATTTCCTTCCCAGGGGTGCATGTTTATTTTAGAAAAAGCATTGGTTTGCAAATTAAATTCCTTATCTTGCCCTGCTTTCTCTGGGAGACCTGCAGCTTTTTCTTGGTTTTATTTTTTGTTTGTTTTTGAGACAGTATCTTGTTATATAGCACAAGCTGGCCTTAAACTGGCCATCCTCCTGCCTCAGTGTCACGAGACGTAGGATTACAGGTTTGTACTACCACTCCTAGATTTTTTTTTTTGGTATTACATATTCGTAAGCCTTACCAATCTATGGAAAGTGTTCTTCAAGGCTTTTAGTGGATTTGCTGAAGTAGTAAGGGCTTTAAGCAAAAATGTATGCAGTCTTTTTAATCTTAAATTTCAGGCATTCTGAATTCCTAATGTATATTGTCCGTACTAAGAATGCAAAAGCCAGCCTGGACTATGTAGTGAGACCCTGTCTCAACTCCCTCCCCATCCCCCAACAAAAAAAGAAAAAGAAAAATGCAAAAGCCATGTTGTTGTTAGGTGCCCTGGAGTTGGTATCCAACTCATAGTGACCCTCGGGACCTCAGAGACTGCAGCGCAGCGTTCTACCAACTGAGCCAAATCCCATCCCCCAAAAAAGCCATAGAATTAGGAAATTAAGAGCACTGGTTAGCCATATAAACATTTTGTGATCAAATATATATTCTCTGTTATGGTTTGAATCTAATTTGTTCCCCAAAGGTCATGTGTTTGACTGTTTGGTCCCCCAGGTGGTGGTGCTGTTCGTGGAGGCCATGGAACTCTTTAGATGGTGGCACCTAGATTGTAGAAGTAGGTCCTGGGGTGGAGGGGGGCTTTGGAAGTTTTACGTGGGCCTCCAGTTCTGGTCCCTCTCTCTCTCTGCTCCTGATCCACCATGATATGAAGTTCTCCACCACAGGCCTTGCCGCCACACCTTCCCACCATTATGGAATGAAATCCTCTGAAATAAAATAAATCTCTCCTCCCTCAGGTAGTTTCTGTTGAGTATTTTGCCACAGTGACAAATATGATAACTAACACATCCACCATATAGAAAACTATTCCTCAAATCTACAAAGCAAATTTCTCCTTTTTTCATTATAGGAGAGAAAGCTTGGGGGAAGAAAGAAAACAGTGTATTTTATGGCAGGTACAAAAGGCTTAGCCAGGTGTGGTGTCTCATGCCTATAATCCTAGTCTGAGGCAGGAGGATCTTGAATTTGAGGTCAATCTGGGCTACACAGGACCTTGTCTAAAATAAATAAATGAATAATAAATTTAAAAAGCAAGGCGGCTTAATGTCCCAATTTTCTATCAATATATTGGCAGAAAATTTAAATTTTATGCTAGTGTTCTGTATGACTTCCTGCCAACTTGGATAGCTCATCTTTCTAAAATAACCTCTAGTAGGAATTGATTCTTTCTTTCAAGAAGATTTTTGCTTACTCCTTTTCAAAGACATTGCAAGATAATTTTGACTCTCTAAAGAATATTTGTCAGGTGGGCACAGTGGTGCACAGCTAAAATTCCAGTGACTCAGGAGACAGAGGCAGTAGGATCTTGAGTTCCAGGCTAGAAGCAGCCTGCATAACTTAGTGAGATCCTGCCTCAAAGTTAAAAATTAAAAATAGGCTGGGGGTGTGGCTTGCTGGTAGAGCTCTTTCAAAAGCATGCATGAGGACCTGGGTTCAACTCCCCAGTACAGCAAAAAGAGAAAAGAACACTTTCCACTTCTTGACTATCCAGTAAAACTGTAGTACAACTCCATTCACTCCTACTCCCTTTGTTTTTGTTGACTACAAAGTACCCCAAAATAAAAGCATTCAGAAGTGGAAGCACACATAGATGAAAGGTAAGGACATTCTCATAAAGCTAGGTCTCTAGATAGTGGGGGTTGTTTTTCTTTACTTTTTTTTAAGCTTTTAGTTATTGGCTTTTTGAGATAGGTTCTTGTTATGTATCCCTGGCTGGCCTCGAGATTCTTCTGCCTCCATATACTGAATGCCAGAGTGAGAGACATATGCCACCATACCTGGCTGGCCACTGTTTTTTCAGTCTTTCTCTTGGCCTCTCTTGCCATTCTGCCCTCATTGGGAAAAAAATTACAAAAGTGATTATTCTACAGTACAGGTCCTCACTTCAAGCATCTGACTTCCCTAGGAAGGATGATTCTCACGTCCAAATGTATGTCAAATTTGGTTCAACTAAGGCCAGGCATGGTGGCTCATACTTGTAATCCCAGCAACTCAGGAGGTAGAGGGAGGAGGATCACAGATTTGAGGCCAGAGTCAACCTGCATAATTTAGCAAGACCCTGTCTCAAGATAAAAAAATTTAAAAATGTGGTGAGAGTATAGTCCAGTGGCAGAGCACTTACAAAGTATGTGCGAGGCCCTGGTTCAACTCCCAAGGACAAAAAAAAAAAAAAAAAAATTGGTACAATTAAATCTTATGACACCAGAATTGTTGAAAAGTAATAAATTATGACTGTGTAATTTATTTCTGCTTACTATCTTAAATATTAGTGATTTCTGTTTTTATATTGTTTGGAAAACAATGAGCTGTGAACTTTTCTCAACTTTTGATTCAGGGCTCCACTTGAACTAGCAAACTACATTGTCACAAAGAAACTGAATAATTTTTTTTTCTTTAACAATTTAACTTTCTATCTTTTCTCCCTCAAAGTGTATTACTATACATTTTTCACAAACTGTTTAATCTTGCTTAGCTCAGTTGGTAGAGTGTTGCTCTGTGTTCTCTGAGGCCCTGAGTTTAAACCCCAGCACTACATAAACAGGAGAAGGACCTGGCACCCCAGTCCAGATACAATTCCAAAAACAATCTGCCCTTGAAAACCCTAAAGCAGAGGAGCACTAACATAGTGCTGGGCATGGCACAGTGTTAGGAAGTGTTGCGTTGTATTATACATAGGGTTGCTGTAAGTGACCTGACTTGATGGCACCTAACAGCAACAACAACAGATGTATGGCTAATTAGTATTAGGTGATTATTTCAAAATGTCAGGGTAACAATGATAATAATAAATAATACTTAACGGCCTGCAGCTGTACCACTGTGGCATTTGATCCCGTCAGATCTCAGAAGCTAAGTAGGGTCGGACTTGGTTAGTCCTTGGATGGGAGACCACCTAGGAACACCAGGTACGATAGGCTTGGGAGACGGACCCAGCAACCCACTTCCAAAAAACAATCTGCCATTGAAAACCCTATAAATGACAGAGAAGCACTGACAATAGTGTTTCACCTGTTGTACATAGGGTCACTATGAGTCAGACAGGGGCTGGGATTTAGCTTAGTTGGTAGAGCGCCACTCTGCGGCCCTGAGGTCCCGAGTTCGATTCCCAGCACCACAAAAATGGGAGAAGAACATGGCAATCCACTCACGAGGCAATCCGGAAACAATCAGCCATAGAAAACCCTATGAGGGTCACTATGAGTTGGACACGACTCGACAGCACCTAACAACAACAAATGGGTCAGACACCGACTTGATGGCACCTAACAACAGCAACACTTAATAGCATGTTATCTGTGCCAGGCACTGTTGTAAACATTTTACAGAGTTGCTCAATATAAAATCACTTCTTTCTGGTTGCCTTTATTTTTCCGACAAAGTGTTAAGAATCTATGTAGCAATAAATTCTGCAATTCAATCTTCACCTCCCCAATAAGAATAACTGGAATTTCAGTGTATTCCCTTTATTATTTTTGACTCCAAGAATCAATCAACTGTTTAGATCCATACTAGTTCCCAAGGCCCAATTTGAATACACAATAGGTATCTTGCTTTGCTGATCTTAAGACATAAGGCAGTAAACAAAACCGAGAGTAACTTTAGGCTTAGAATAAGCCCTTGGTTTTAGCTTCACAAATTCAGGTGGATTGAAGTAAGAGATGAGACAGGGTCACACTATGTAGCCCAGGCTGGTCTTGAACTCTCAATCTTTCTGCCTTAGCTTCCAAGTGCTGGGATTACAGACATGTGCCACCACTTCCAGCTTTTCTCATCACCTTCAGAAAAATATTGGTCAGTACCATCTTTCTCAACAAATGTAGAAAAAAAAAATATATATATATATATATATGCTGGGATTTAGCTCAGTTGGTAGAGCGCTGCACTGCAGTCTCTGAGGTCCTGAGTTCAATTCCCAGCACCGCAAAAATGGGAGAAGGACCTGGCAATCCACTCCCAAGGCAATCCCGAAACAGCCATTGAAAACCCTATGAGGGTCGCTATGAGTCAGATACCGACTCGATGGCACCTAATAACAACAACAAATATATATATATATATATATATATATATATATATACATATATATGTATATATATGTATATATATATACATATACACATACACACACATACATACATATATACCCCCACACACATGTATATGTATATGCTTCCTTATTCCTTATAATGTAATAAATTGTGATGGATTTGCTTAACTGAAAAGTCTAACAAAGAAAAAATGGTTTATTTTCCCTGATTGAGATTTGGCTTCTCTAATCCTCCCCCTTGTTTTTATAGGTGCTAGGGATTGAACCCAATGCTCTGAGTATACTAAGCATAGTCTCTAACCCTGGGCCACATTCCCCATTCCTTATTTTTGCTCTTATTAGTACATTTAAGGTTATGGGTATAGCTCTGTGGTAGAGTGCTTGCCTACGATGTATGAGGGCTGAGATTCGATCCCCAGCACTGAAAAAAAAAAAAATAGCCTCATGCAATTATGAATTTTAATTATTTAATAGTAAGAAGAAGGTTGAAGCTGGGTACAGTGACACATACCGTTAATCTCAGCAACTCAGGAGGTGGAGGCAGGAGGATCATAGGTTTAAGGCCAGAGGCATAACTTAGTAAGATCCTGTCTCAAGATAAAAAATAAGAAAGGGGTTGGGGGTTCAGCTCAGTGGTATAGCACTTGCAAAACATGCATGAGAGCCTTGGATTAACCCCCAGTACCACAAAAAAAAAAAAAAAAAAAAAAAAAAGACAAAACTGCCACTGCACAAAGGACATAATTTATTAGTAACGAACAACCAGTCTATAGTTGTCCCAGCCACTACAGAGGCCAAGGCAGGAAGGATCACTTGAGCCCACAAGCTATAGGCCCAGCCTGGACAATATAGTGGGACTCCGGATGAGGTCATTTTGCCAGTAAGTAGTAATTCTTCCACAGATTTAGAGGATAGAGGATAACTGGTCTTTGCTTATTTAGGGATTTTTTTTTCAGTACTGGGGGTTGAACCCAGGGCCTCATGTGTGCTACCAAGGGCTTTACCACTGAGCAGCACTCTCAGCTCCCCCTCCTTTTTAAATTATTTTATTTTTGAGACAAGGTCTCACTAAATTGCTCAGGATGCCTCTGGCCTGGAACTTGGGATCCTCCTGCCTCAGCCTCCCAAGTCACTTGGATTACAGATGTGTACCATGGCATCTGGTAGTCTTAGGAATTTTTAAAGTACTTGTCTAGAACCTTTTTTTTTTTTTTTTTTTTGTAGTACTTAGGGGGTTGAGCCCAGGGCTTCACATACTTTGCAAGTACTCTGCACCCTCAGCCTATTTTTTATTTTTTATTTTGAGTCAGGGTCTCACTAAGTTACAGAGGCTGCCTCTGGCCTTGAATTCATGATCTTCCTGCCTCAATCACAAGTCATTGGGACTACAGGAATGTGCCTTCTTAGCTGGCTAGACCCAATTGTAAAAATGGTGCTCTTCAGTAGCTCGGTGATAGGGTACATACAGGCAAGGCTCTGTGTTCAATCTCTAGTGTCATACGAAAATAAACAGACAAACAAAAGGTCTTGATGTACAAGTAACTTAACTGCACACCAACATTAAGTACTGAATTCAGCTGGGTGTAGTGGCACAACCCACTCAGTACTGAGAAGGCTGAGGTGGGAGGATTGTCACAAATTCTAGGCCAGCCTGGGCTACACAAGACCCTGTCTAAAAAAGGCAAAACAAAACAAACAAACAAAAACAAAAGAACTCCATAAAAATAAAGAAAAAAAGAAAGAAAATTTTAAAAATAAAGTACAGGAGTCTTTAGAGGAAAACAATAAAATCCAGCAATCACCAATATAAATTGCACAATAACTTGCATCCAATACAAAATTATCAGGCACAAGCAGAGAGTGGTGGTACATGCCTATAATCCCAGCACTCCAGAGCCTAAGGCAGGAAGATCAATGTGAGTTTGAGGCCAGCCTGATCTACATAATGACTTCTAGGCCAGCCTAGGCTACACAACAAGACCTTGCTTCAAAAAGCAAAAAACAAACAAAAAATTACCAGGTGTACAAAGGGACAGGAACATATGACCTATAACCAGGAGAAAAATCAATAGAAATGGACCCAGAAATGATGGAGATTATGGAACTTGCAAACAAAGATTTAAAGCGATTATAAATATTATATTATGATACAGCATGAAATGAAGACACAAATATGAGGCAAAAAAATAAAAATATAAGAAAAACTTAAAAATGTCATTTCTAGGAAAAAAGATCTGAAATGGAAAATATACTGGATGAGGGCTAGGAATGTACCTCAGTGGTAGAGTGCTTACCTAGCATTCACAAATCCCTAGATTCAATCCTGAACATCACAAAACAAAACAAACAAATGAAAAACAACAACAACAAAAGAAAAACCAAGCCAGGCATGGTGGCACTCCCCTGTAATTCCAGAACTCAGGAGGCACAGCAGGAAGATCACAAATTCAAGTCCAGTTTGTGCTACATAGAAGAGCTTGTCTCAGAAAACAAAACAAAATAAGCAAACAAAAATAAAGATTTAAAAATAGATAGAGGTCATAAATTATACAAAGATGGCATTGCTATTCCATACATGCCAGTTGTTCTTTTGAATAACAACTATTAACAATAACCTGCTTAGCCAGTAAGTTAGAGCTTTGTTTCTGTCCTAGTTTTTCTTTAAATAGCTCAGAATATCATCCCATTCATCAGGACCACTGAAGGCTTTTTTTTTTTTTTTTTTTTTTTTCTTTATGAAGGCTTTTTGTTTTTAAAAAAATTCTGTTGGCTGGGCTGGGCATGTAGTTCAGTGGTAGATTGCTTGCTTAGAATGCATGAGGCCCTGGGTTCAATGCCCAGCACCGAAAGGTAAACACTGTCAAAGTGTTTATCTTTTATTTACCTAACTAGTCCACCCACAGATTCTGATGAGTCACACTGTAGGTACATATCAGGGAATGTAGATCTTTTGTTCTGTACCATAATTTTGATATCCATACTTTAATGGGTTTAACATTTAAAAATTTAATATCAAGGCTATGCACAGTGATGCATATGCATATAGTCCTAGCTACTAGATAGTTGGAGGCAGGATGAGAGCTTGAGCCTAGGAGTTGGAGGCCAGCCAACATAGCCAGACCCTGTCTTTAAAAAATACTAATTTTTGAATACCTACAGTGTGCTAATGTTTTCTAATTTACCCCAATATTGGCCTAGTAATGTTTAAGATTTATTAATGTTTCAATGCATGAAATTAACAAAGTCTTAGTTCAAAATATGTCATTAAAGTATTGACAGAAAAAGTACTCCAAAACATAGCCTTAAAATGATTTACTGGTATGTTTTATTATAATTTATTTATTTTTGCTGTGCTGGTGGTTGAATCCAGAGGCTTATACATGCTAGGCAAGTGCTCTACTACTGAGCTACATTGCCAGCCCTTTCCTGGTTTTAGATTTGAAAAGTAAGGTAAAATAAAATAATTTGTGGACAAGCCAGAGGAAAACTATAAAAGAAAAGACATTACTTGAAGTTTTGGTCTGAGGTCATAATTGAGATGATTTTGATTTTCAAAAATAGCTGTATCTTAGCTGGGCACGGTGGTGCACGCCTATAATCCCAGCAACTGGAGAGGTAGAGGCAGGAGGATCGCAAGTTCGAGACCAGAGGCAGTCTGTGTAATTTAGTGAAACCCTGTCTCAAAAAATTAAAAAATGGACTGAGGATGCAGTTCAGTGGTCTAGCACTTGCAGAGCATGCAAGCGTGAGGACCTGGGTTCAAACCCCAGTACCGCAACAACAACAACAACAAAAAACTGTATCTTCTGAAATTTGCAGGGCACCTTGTAAAATACACCCTATCAAAAATAATGAGGCATTCAAGGCATCTCGAAAAGAAAAGTGGTCCAGCACAGTGGCTCACGCCTGTAATCCCAGCAATTTGGGAGGCAGAGGCAGCAGGATTGCAGGTTTGAGGACAGAGGCAGCCTGTGTAATTAGCAAGACTCTGTCTGAAGATAAATAAAAAATGGAGCCGGGAGTGGTGGCGCATGCCTGTAATCCCAGCGGCTTGGGAGGTGGAGGCGGGAGGATCGCAAGTTCGAGACCAGGGGCAATCTGCGTAATTTAGTGAGACCCTGTCTCAAAAAAAAGTGAAAAAATGGGCTGAGGGTGCAGCTCAGTGATCCAGCACTTGCAAAGCATACAAGTGTGAAGCCCTGGGTTCAACCCTCAGTATCACACACACAAAAAAAGATAAAAAATGGGCTAGGGGTGCAGCTCAGTGGTAGAACACTTGCAAAGTATGTGCATGGCCTGGGTTCAACCCCCAAGTACCACAATAAATAAATAAATAAATAGATAGATAGATAGATAAAATAAATAAAAAATGAAGTAAAGAAAAGAAATGTGGTCCAGGTGTGGTGGCAAATTCAAGGTCAGTCTCAGTGGGGTCTTGCTATGTAGCAAGACTGTCTCAAAATACCAAGGGCCTGGGGGCTGGGAATGTGGCTCAGTGGCTCAGTGGTAGAGCATTAGCCTAGCATACATAAGGCCCTGCGTTCTGTCCCAAGCAAGACACACACACACACACACACACACACACACACACAGAGAGAGAGAGAGAGAGAGAGAGAGAGAGAGAGAGAGAGAGATTATGAACCCCAGCATCTCAAGGTGTTTTCACGTGGCATATTAGTAACCTAGGGTCTTGTGCCTGCTAGGCAAGTGTGCTACCACTGAACTCCAGCCCCACCCCAGTTTGTCTCTTTTGAGACAGAGTCTTGATATGTAGCCCAGGTTGTCCTCCTCTAACTTTCAGTCCTCATACTTCTACCTCCCACTGCTGGGATTATAGACGTGTGCCTCAGCCCAACAACAATTTCTTTAAATTAAACAATGCTAGCACCTGAAATATATCTGGAAACCAACACTTATACATTACTAGCAGGCATCATTCTAGATATGAGAATTTAATCTTAGAGAATAATCAGCTATTCTTCTACAAGTTTGTCTATTGCAATTTTATAATGAAAATTATAAATAATCTACATACAAAATAATAGATGAACTAGGCACCATGGCTCATGCTTATAATCCCAGTGACTAAAGAGGCTGAGGCAGGAGGATTGAGAGTTCGAGGCCAGAGGCAGCCTGCTTAATTTAGCAAAATCTTATCTCAAAATAAAAATCAAAATAAAAATGAGGACCATGGGTGCAGCTCCATGGTAGAGCACTTGCCTAGCATGTGCAAGGGCCTGGGCTCAACACCCCCAGTACTGAAATACAATAATTGTTGTTGCTGTTAGGTACCATAGAGTTGGGTCCAACTCATAGTGACCCTATGTACAACAGAATGAAACACTCCCCAGCAAATGTGCCACTCTCCTCACTATGTCAGTGCTTCCTCTGCTATTTAATGGCAGGTTATTTCCAGATTGTATCGGGAGTGGGCTGCCAGGTCCTTCTGTTTATGCCGTGCTGGGGACTGAACTCAGGGCCTCAGAGAGCACAGAGCAGTACTCTAAATTTGCAGGAGCACAGAGCAGCAACTGAACTAAACCCCAGCAAAATACAATAATAGATGAGTTAATATGTAGTATTTCTAAATGATGGCTTACAAATATAGCCATGAAAAACTCATGCTTTAAGAGAATATAGGTCAGTGCCCCTGGGACATGCCTATAATCCCAACAATTTAGGCGGCTGAAGCAAGAGGATTAAGAGTTCAAGGCCAGAGGCATCGGAGAAACTCATTGAGACCTTGTCTCAAAATAAAAAATAAAAAAAGGGACTGGAGGTGCAGCTCAGTGGTAGAGCACTTGCTGGTAGCAGGTAAGCTCAGTGGTAGAGTGCTTGAACATGCTTGCCTAACATTTGTGAGACCCTGGGTTTGACACCCTCTCCTCAAAAAGGAGAATACTGGAAAATGTGTACAGTGTGTTGTAAACAAATAATTCAGGTTTCGAAATAGTAAATATAAAGTGATCACAATTATGTTTTTTTAAAGAAATGTTCATAAAAGTTTGGGCACAAAAGTAATATTAGAAGGTATTTGTTTTCATTTTTTGTTTTTTTGTATTTTTTGTTTTGTTGTTTTGCTGAACCCAGGGCTTCCAACATACTCTGCAAATGCTCTATGACTGGGCTGTACCCCCAGCCCAGTTTTTAATTTTTATTTTAAGACAGGGTCTTGCTAAATTACACAGGTTACCTGTGGCCTCCAACTTTCGATCTATCTTGTCTCAGCCTCCCGAGTCACTGGGATGAAAGGCGTGTGCCATTTTACTTGGCTAGAACGTTATAATTCAAACTGTTAAGAACATTTATCCCTCAGTGGTGGCTACAGGGAAGGATTTATTTTCTTTATATCTTTATTTAGATTTTTAAATAATTTTTTAAGTGGTTCCATGACTACCTGAAAAAAAAAATAGACATCCTATGTCATTGTTGTTCGGTGCCAAAGAGTCAGTGTCTGACTCGTAGTGACCCTACATACAACAGGCAAAACACCATTGTCAGTGCTTCTCTGCTGTTCACAGGATTTTCAATGGCGTATTGATTTCTGGGATTGAGTTGCCGAGTCCTTCTCCCAAGCCTAAAGTATCTGGTGTTCCCAGGTGGTTTCCCATCCAAGTACTTACCAGGCCGAGCCTGTTGAGGTTCCAAGATCTGACGCCACAGTGCTATGGCTGCAGACTAGACATCCTGTAGAGAGAGCTATTATAAGCATCTGTGGTAAGTAATTTAAAGACAAGCAAACTGGAAATGATTAAGCATTCCACACACAACAAGCACAAAAAAGGGGAGAGTTTGCTTGTTAGAGGTAGAAGATGAGTTAGAAATACTTTAATCCAATTCCCTTTATTTTACAGATAGAAAAAGTTGTAATTTATCCAAGGCCACACAGGTAATGCTTCAAATCTAAACAATAATTGAATTTTCTAATTCTGAGGCTCTTTAGCTCATCTTTCTTCCTTTCTACTTATGTATAATGCAATAGCTGGCCACTGTGTTCTAACTTTGAAAAGAGAGATGGAAAAAGTTGAGGATAAAGAGAAAAGCAATATTTTATTTTATTTTTTTGCCTCAGGGAGGGGTGATTGTTGAGTCCAGGGCCTTGCACCTACTCTGCAAGTGCTCTACTACTGACCTTCATTCGCAGCTCTTTTTATTATTTTTTACCTTGAGACAGGGTTTTACTAAGTTATGCAAATGATTGCTTCTGGCCTCAGACCTGGGGATGACTCTCCGGCCTCCCCTGCCTCCACCTCTTGAGTCCCTGGGATTACAAAGGAGAGCCAACATGCCTGGCCTAAAAGCATATTTTAAATAACTTTTCTTCTTCTTCTTTTTTTTTTTTTTTTCTTTTTCCTTTTTGCAGTGCTGGGGATTGGCCCTAGGGCCTTGTGCATGCTAGACAAGAGCTCGACCACTGAGCTACAGCTACAGCCTATCTTCCTGTTTTTGAATTGGTATTTGCTACCTTCTCAAAGCCATCAATGCCCTTTATAGTTATTTTCAGAAGAGCCCATTTGAAATAAAACCTCTAAATACAATTTCATGATGCTGATTTAAATAAATCTCTAATATCTTCCTTTTTTCTCAGTCAGAATTGTTAACCTCCTTGAAGGCCATAGACTCAAAACAAGGAATGAAAATTGAAATTAACTTCTCACTGGCCTGACTAGAATCTGAGCTTTTGATGGCTAATGTTAGAAATATTTGATGTAATTTTGGTTAACAAACAAGGTGAAAAAATGTGATAACATCCTTATATCAGAAAGGTAACATCACATGCATTTTTGTTCATAGATTTAGTCATTCAACCAATATTTATTTAGCTCCTTCCATGGAACTGACTCTGTGGATATAAAATGGCAACTGAAACAGATGCAAACCCTGATCTTATAGCTTATTCTAATATGTAAATCTCTGCTAAATTTTACATTATTAGGCAGAAATCATGTCTTATTCATCAATACAATGAATGTAGTAGGTTTCCTCAGAATATTTGTAGACTAAATGAAGGAATTTTACCAGGGATTACTTTACCATAAACTAAAAAGTAGTGATAAACTCAGGTATATGTTTATTGGGATTGAGAAATAACATAGACTAATGAGCCCTGATATGACCTTACTCTTAACTTTGGCATGCTCCTTCCAAAGTCAATCCATATTCAAATCATCTAAAACTGGGTCTAATATCTGCTTATGAAAAGATTCCTAGCACTGTCAGGTGTGGCACACACTCTTATAATCCCAGCAATTTGGGAGGTAGAAGCAGGAGATGGTGAGTTTGAGACAACCTGCATAATTTAACAAGACCCTGAATCCAGATAAAAAACAGAAAAGGGTTTGGAGGTTCAGCTTGGTCATAGAGCACCTGCAAAGTCTGCACCAGGCCCTGGCTTCAGCACCCCAGCACCATCGAGACAGAGAGAGAGAGAGAGAGAGAGAGAGAGGAAGAAGAAGAAGAAGAAGGAGGAGGAGGAGGGGATGGGGTGAGGAGGAGGAGGAGATGACAGGGAGGGGTAGGGGGAGGGGAAGGGGAGGAGGAGGGAAGGGAAGGGAAAAGAAAAGATTCCTGACACAAATGATAAACCAAACAGCTTTGGTGCTCACACTGCTGTCATTAGATTAGAATAAATTATTATTATCACTATTATAATTTTGCTCTTTTTATTTTCAGTAATTAACTAATTTTCTGAGTCAGGGTCCCAGCATGTAGCCCAGGCTGCCCTGGAACATGCCATGTTGACCAGGCTGGTCTCTTGCCTCAGCCCCCTAAATGCTAGGATGCCTGAAAGGGGCATGCACTACCACACCCAGTTTATAATTTTGCTCCTTAAAAACTCCTTTTTATTTTACAAAGATTTTCATAGTTGCATGAGATTATTTGGGGAAGTAATATGGGAGATTAAATGACCTAGTGTTTTTGAAAACAAGTACCAGATTCAAGACAAATACTTAACTGAAATCTCTAAAGTTTTATATATATTTATGTATGTTTGTATGTATATATTTAGTATATATGTATGTATGTGTGAGTGCATATATATACATGTCGCTATGAGTTGGATACCGACTCAACGGCACCTAACAACAACAACAATGTATATATATATACATATACATATATATATATTTTTTTCTTCAGTTGTTAGGTGCCATCGAGTCGGTATCCGACTCATAGCGACCCTCATAGGGTTTTCAATGGCTGACTGTTTCGGGATTGCCTTGGGAGTGGATTGCCAGGTCCTTCTCTCATTTTTGCGGTGCTGGGAATTGAACTCAGGACCTCAGAGACTGCAGCGCAGCACTCTACCAACTGAGCTAAATCCCAGCATGGAGGTTAAACTCAGGGCCTCACTCAGGCTAGGTAAACATTCCATCACTGAGTTCACCCCCCTCCAGCCCTGTTTTTTATTTTTTTATTTTTTTGAGACAGAGTCTCACTAAATTGTTCATGCTGCCTCCAGGCTCAAACTTGCAATTCTCCTGCCTCAGCCTCTGGAGCAGTTGGGATTATAAGCAAGTGCCATGGGGCCTGGCAAGTAATATATTTTTAAGTGAACTATTTAAAGTTTTGGAGACTAATTGGTATGCAACTGTGTCATTTCACTTACCTGACATCTCATTCAAATCAGGACCTGTGCTCCTGAGTCAAAGAAGCAAAAGCTTATAAAAAGCTTTCCTCTGTTATCTCCCCTATAAATAATACATTTTTCTACTTTAATTTATCTGGGAAAATAAACACATTAAAAGGTAAAGAGAGGGAATATTGTTTTCTGGGCAGATATAAATAGAGGAATATTATGGCAATATGTGAAGTGTTCTGACACACTACTGGCATCTGTGCAGAATCTTTTTGGTAGCCTGTAATTTGTCACTTTTTAGAAAATATAGAGACTGGGCACTTTGAATCTGGGCCTCATCCAATCCACAAGTTTTCAGAGCTTTTTAAGTGTAGAAGAAAGGGATCTCAACGTTGTTGTTGTCACTCTCATATGGGCCTTACGGCCCAATTAATGAGCAGGCACCATGCCACTGGAAGAGCTATGTGAGCTTGGCTCTCAAAGAGTATGTACTCTCAAAATGAAATCATAAACCAGAGCATCTGATGTGTGTCTCATACACAATGAGGAAGGGAGGGTTGTTGACGGAAATGTCACAGGCAGCTGCTTTTAGGCTTGGCTCTTGCCAGTGAAGCTTCCCCCTTTGCCGCAAGGCCCCACCCTCTTCCTGCATGAAAGTAATTTACAGTTCCTTCGTTCTCATCCTGCATTCTGTGAAACAGGCTGTAAAATTGATATCTGTTACATCAGTCTAGTTCGTGGTCGGTTGATGTGCTTGATGGACTAACTATAAGAGTAACTGGCTCTGCTACTGTTTACGTCAGGAAAGTGTACTTACCTTAAGAGAGAATAGTGTGCCCTGTATGAAAGGTTAGGAATATGGCCCATGGTCCTAATTAAGCTCTTTCCCTTGAATGACCTGCTTTCCTCTACAACTTCTCCAACTATCGAATTAAACATGTAATGCTTTGTGGATGTATAGTGGGATTGTGAGAACATGCTATCCCTCCATCTGGAATTCTCTTCCGTTCACTTTTCCATTGCCAAATCCTCCTTATCCTTTGGATTTAAATGGAAACATCAGTATTTTAAGATCTTTCCTAACCCTACTTTCCTACTCCTCAAAACCAGGGTAGTCCCCTAGTTTGTCACTAGAGAACATAGTATTTACTTCTTTTGCAACCAGTGTCATGATTATTACTGTTTGGTGTTTATTGTCCCTCCTAGACTATAAATTTTGTGAGTGTTGAAATTATGGTATATCTGCCTTCTGTACTTTGAATCTCCAGCGCCATGCATTATGCTTCATCAAGTGTGTTTGCTGAAAAATGAATTATGAGTTATATCTCGTAACTGCTTTGAGATCTTTTTCTTTAAGTAGGGTCTTGCTGTGTAGTTTGGGCTGGCCTGGAACTCACTACGTAGACCAGGAGGGCCTTGAACTCATGTCAATAGTCCTGCCTTAGCATCCTGAGTACTGGGATTACAGGTGTGCACCTGTAATGCTCTGAGATTGTTTTGTAGAAAACCCAATGCTGAATTCTTTTTGCCTTCCTAATCCTGCAGATCATGGGCTGGGATTTAGCTCAGTGGGTAGAGCTCTGCGCTGCAGTCTCTGAGGTCCCGAGTTCAATTCCCAGCACCGCAAAAATGGGAGAAGGACGTGGCAACCCACTCCCAAGGCAATCCTGAAACAATCTGCCATTGAAAACCCTATGAGGGTTGCTATGAGGGGTTGCTATGAGTCGGACACGACTCGATGGCACCTAACAACAACAACAACAATCATGCAGATCTATAGCCGTACCACCGTGGTGTCCAATCCCATCAGATCTCAGAAGCTAAACAGGGTTGGGCCTGGTTAGTACTTGGTTGGGCGACTGCCTGGGAACACCAGGTGCTGTAGGCTTGGGAGAAGGACCCAGCAACCCACTCCCAAAAGATAGTCAGTCAGTCATTGAAAATGCTGTGAATATCAGAGAAGCACTAACAATAGCGTTTCACATGTTATATGTAGTGTTGTGAATGGGATGCCCACTCGACGGCAGCTAACAAAAACAACAACCGTCATGCAGGTAAAATTGAGAACAGATAGTGGAGTCAAAAAGAATTTTATTTATTAAATAGTTCCCCCAGACTTAACCACTCCTTGCCTTTCCATATCACCACAATCTAAATTCTTCTCATCATGGAAACCATTCCTACCTCCCTAAGGACCATTTTAAGGAAGACTGCAATCCTTTTTTTTTTTTTCTTTTTTCAGTACTAGGGGTTGAACCCAGGCCCTCAAGCTTGCTCACTTTGCAAGCATTGTACCACTGAGCTGCAATCCCAGCCCATTTTTTTTACTTTTTGAGACAGGGTTTCACTAAATTACACAGACTGTCTCTGGTCTCGAACTTGTGATCCTCTTGCCTTTGCCTCCCGAGTTACTGAGACTACAGGCATGCACCATCGCACCCGGCTGATAACTGCAGTCTTTTAAATTTTTTGTCTTATTTTGTTTTTGCAGTACTAGGAGTTGAACCTAATGTCTTCTGCATACTAAACAAGTACTTCACTGCTGAACTGCACCCTCAGATCCTATTTCCTTTTCTTTCTTTCTTTCGTTCTTTCGTTCTTTCGTTCGTTCTTTCTTTTTCTTTTCTTTCTTTCATTCTTCTTTTTTTTCCCCTCAGTACTGAGAGGTTGAGCCCAGGGCTTTACGCATGCTAGACAAGTGCTCTACCACTGAGCTGCACCCCTAGCCCGTTTTTTATTTTTTATTTTGAGACAGGGTCTCACTGAGTTGCACAGACTACTTCTGGCCTCAAACACCCAATCCTCCTACCTCAACCTCCTGAGGCACTGGGATTATAGGCATGCGCCTCCACTCCTGGTTTATTGTCTTATTTTTGAGACCAGGGTCTCATTAAATTGGACAGGCTGCCTCTAGCCTCAATCTTGTGATCCTCCTGCCTCAGCTGCCCAGGAAGCTGTGATTACGGGTGAATGCCACATCGCCCAGCTTGCAGGGTTATTTTCAAAAGTGAAACCAAAAATCCCCTGGGCAGCCCCACCTCTCTGGCATCACTGGGTGCAGCCCATACAGCATCTTCTGGGGTTGGAGTTGGATGCTTGTGCCTCAGGGGCTGCAATCAGGTGGCTCTATGGTTTTGGGGTCTCAGGGGCAGCTCTGCCCCAGGGACTCCTCTAGACATTGCTCTTATAAGGGGCTGTCTGCAGTGGCCCTGAGCTCATTGTTCTGGTGGGTACTGCCATAGTGAGAGCTCTCTGTGGCTGCCTTGCCTCTTGGGAAGCTCTCTGCATGGGCTCCAAGGCTCACTCTGAGAGCCTTTGAAATGTAGGTGGAGGTAGCAATCTCCACAGCTCTTTTACCCTGCATGCCTACAAAGTTGGCCCCACAAGGACCCTGCCAAAGTTTACAACTTGTGCTTTCTTCTTCTCTTCTCTTCTCTTCTCTTCTCTTCTCTTCTCTTCTCTTCTCTCTTCTGTTTATTTCAAGACAGGGGCTTTTGCTTTGTAACCCAGGCTGGCCTTGAGCTCATGATCCTCCTGCCTCAGTCTTCAGAGTGCTAGGATTACCACACTAGGCTACCATTTATACTCTCTAGAGGTGCAGCCTAAACCACTTCAGCCCCAGCTGGGGTGGCGAAGGAGTGTTGCATTGAAATGCGACCAGTAGGAGATGAGGCAGTGCTGAACAGTGAGCCTGGAGGCTCCACAGGGCCCATGGGCCCCTCCTCTTTAACCGATCTGCCCTCAAGGCCTTAGTGCTCTCTGAGCCTGGGATAGGACTGGCAGCCTCAAAGATTTCTGAAATGCCTCAGACTCATTCTTCCATTGTCCTGATGAATAGCATCTGGCCTCATTCTAGACATACTAATCTCCTCATCAAATGGTTGCTCAGGCCACACCCTTAGTATTTTCTCTTATACAAGTCTTTACAACCTGGCCATGCAGGGAATTTTCCAAATTTTTAAGTTCTGCTTCCTTTTTAATTATAAATTCCATCTCTAATTTGTTTTTACCCCTTATATTTTACTGTAAGTAAAGCCACACACTCCCCTTGGCAGTTTGCTTAGATATTTCTTCTGTCAAATATTTTAGTTCATTGCTCACAAATTCTGCCTTCCACAAAGCATTAGGACATAGACACAATTCAGCCAAGTTCTTTGCCACTGTATAACAAGAATGCCCTTTTCTCCCGTTTCCAGGACCTTGTTCTTCATTTCTACCTGAGATCTCATCAAAATGGCCTTTCCTGTCCATATTTCTGCTAGCATTCTGATGGTAACTACTTAAGTAATCTCCAAGAAGGTTTAGGCTCCCTCTACAGCTCTCTTCGGGAGAAGCGCCTGGCAATCCACTCCCAAGGCAATCCCGAAATAGTCAGCCATTGAAAACCCTATGGGGGTCGCTATGAGTCGGATACCGACTCCACGGCACCTAACAACAACAACAGCTCTCTTCTGAGTCCTTAACACTCTATTCACAGAAATCTAGAGTTTTTCTAGCATATACCTCCAATGTCTTCCAGCCGCTACCCATTACCCACTTCTAAAGCTGCTTCCACATTTTCAGATATTAGAAAGATCTTGCCCTCAATACCAATTTCTGATTTAGTCTATTTATATTGCTGTTAAAAAACAAACCAAAACAATACAAAGCCCTGAGAATAATAGTAATTTTGCCACAATTTTGGGAGTTGAGAAGTCCAAGAACAAGATCCCCCAGAAAGCTTGGTGCCTATGAGGGCCAGATCTCTGCTTCCAAGATGGCTCCTTGTTCTGACATGGCAGAAGGCATAGAAGGGCAAAAGAAGAAAATGCTAGGGGAAGTCTGTTTTACAAAGTATTAATCCCATTCACAAGGGCACAGCCCTCGTGACTGAATTGCCTCCTAAAGGTTCCCCTCAATATTATTGCACTACAGAGTAAATTCCAACCTGAATATCCAACCTGAATTTCAGATGGGAAATAGACATTCAAACCCTAACACCCTGCGAAAGTGAGGAGTACAACAGCACTCAACTTTCACTGCTTTCCAAGGTGTGCTACATGTATCGTATGTATGAGATAGATATTTTTGTTGTTTAAGGCACTGAGAATTCAGGGTTTGACTGCCAGAATAGTAAGCATTAATTGCTCTGAGTAATACAACATCTGTTATTTATTTAATACCTTTTGTAGGGGGAGCTGGGGTTTAGCTCAGCTGGTAGAGCGTTTGCTCTGCACTCTCTGAGGACCAAGGTTTGATCCCTAGCACCACAAAAATGGGAGGAGGATGTGGCAGTCCACTCCCAAAAACAATCCTGAAATAATCAGCCACTGAAAAGCCTACATGGGACACAATGAGCTGGACCCTATTCAATGGCACCTAACTAATATGTGTTAGGCACAGTACTAGGCTAGTTTGTTATAGTAATTTGTTATTGTTAAAACCCTGAAAATTCACTTTCCTTAAACTAGGTAAGATGGCTCACACCTGTAATCCCAGCGACTCAGGAGGAGGAGGCAGATGGATCATGGGTTTGAGGCCAGAGGCAGCCTGAATAATTTAGCAAGACCCTGTCTCAAGGTGAAAAATGTCTGAGGGTGCAGCTCAGTGGTAGAGTACTTCCGAAGTATGTGTGAGGTCCTGTGTTCAACTCCCAAGTACAGAAAAAAAGACAAGACAAGAAAAGAAAAGGAAAGAAGAAATTCACTTTTCTTACCGGAAGGGAGGCACATTCAATGTTCAATATTCATTCTGAACTATTATATTCAATATTTTTTGCCATTTTTATTAGTAAGTTTTTGCATCTATTTTAGCTATTAATAAATGGTGGGTTGCAGAGTAACATGTCTTTTGCAACTTTAAATCACTGTTGCTTACACATTTATCAACTTACATATTTTACAGAACTTTATAAACTAAAGAAAAGAAGGGAAAAAAGGTATGAATTTTAGTTAATATGTAATAAAAATTATATGCAATCATGGGTTATATTCTCATTGATTTTTTTTCCTTTCTCCTTTTTTCCCCATGTATTTGTATAGTTGCATCATATATTTTGAGATTATCCTCTCCCCCTTTACCTCTGTACATTTCCCCTCCCCTCTCCCCTCCTGCTCCTCCCACTACTTTCCTCCCTTCTTCTTTCTATTCTGCTTATATTTTCCCTTCTTAGATAAATATGATTGTTCATTTTTATATATCTATATATGTATAGTATTTTCTTTTTCTTCCTTTAAATTAGATTTAGTTCCCACATATTGAGTGAGAATGTGTGGTATTCCTCTTTTGGGGACTGGGTTCATTCACTTAAGATGATGTTCTCCAGTTCCATCATTTTGCTACAAAATTTCATTATTCTTTATTGCTGAGTAATATTCCACTGTGTATATATACCACAATTTTTCTATCCATTCCTCTGTTGATGGACATCTTGGTTGAGTCCATATCCTGGTGATTGTGAAGAGTGCTACATTAAATACAGAAGTGCAGGTGTTCCTGTGGTATGATGACTTATCTTCTTTTGGGTATATTTCCGGAAGGGTTATAGCTGGGTTTTTTGGCAGTTCTATTCTTAGTTTTCTAAAGCATCTCTATATTGATTTCCAAAGTGGTTGAACTAATTTACAATCCCACCAGTAGTATAAAAGTATTCCTTTTTCTCCACATTCTCACCAGCATTTGTTATTATTTGTTTTGTTAATCTTGGCCATTCTTCCTGGAGAGAGATGGAATCACAGTGTTGTTTTGACTTGCATTTCTCTAATGGCTAGGGATAGTGAGCATTTTTTCCTATGTTTATTGGCCATTTGTACTGCTTCATTTGAGAACTGTCTGTTCAGTTCCATTGCCCACTTATTAATTGGATTATGTGTTGTCTTGGTATTTGATTTTTTTTTTTTTTTGTGATACTGGATATTGAACCCCCGGCCTCACGCCTACATGCTTTGCAAGTGCTGGACCACTGAGCTGTGCCCCCAGCCCCCCCCCTTTTTTTTTTTTTTTAACTTTTTGAGACAGGGTCTTGCTAAATTACGCAGACTGCCTCTGGTCAAGAACTTTTGATCCTCCCAGGCTGCTGGAATTACAGGTGTGCGCTACCACGCCCGGCAGTATTTGATTTCTTAAGTTCATTGTGTATTCTAGAAATTAGTCCTCTATCAGATGGGTAGGATGCAAAGATTTTCTCCAATTCTGTGGGCTCTCCTTAACTCTGTTGATTGTTTCCTTAGCTGTACAGAATCTTTTTAGTTTCGTGTAATCCCATTTGTGGATTTTGGTGCAGTTTCCTAGGCAATTGAAGTCTTGTTAAGGAAATACCTATGCCTATGTGTTGCATATTCCTTATGTTTTCTTCTAGTAGTTTTAAGGTTTCCCATTTTATGTTGAGTTCTCTTATGTTTCAAGTTGACTCTCACACAGATTGATACTGAAAATATTACATTCAATCTTACAGATACACTTTTTTATTTTCAGGGTCTTGCAATGTAGTAGTGCAGGCTAGCCTCAAACTCGGGATCCTCTTACCTCAGCCTCTGTAGTGCTGGGATTACAAACATGTGCCACCATGCCCAATTAAGTACTTGCTTTAAGATTTTTATTTATTTATTTATGTATTTATTTATTTATTCATTCATTCATTCATCAAACCCTCTACCATGGAGCTACCTCCAGACCTACCGGCCTTTAACAGTAGTTCTAAGATTGATATAAACCTTGAAATTTTAGAGGACAAAAGAAGAATTTAAGACTTATTCTAGAATTCCATAAAGTCCTTAGGTTTAGATTCTATAGTATTTGGGTAGGTTATTTAATCTGCTTTATTTTTTTTTCCATTGGAAACTGGGGCTTATTTAGATCTATTTGTACATATTGATATTTCTCTCTCTCTTTTTAGATCTATTTGTACATATTGACATTTCTATCTCTCTCTTTCACTCTCTCTCTCTTTCTCTCTCTCTCTCTCTCTCTCTCTCTCTTTTTTTTTTTAAGGGGAGCAGCACTGGGGAGATTGAACCCTGGGCCTCTCAAATACATTGCATGTGCTCTGCCGTTGGGTTACACCCGCAGCCCATGTTTTAATTCTTTGAGTCAAGGTCTCGCTAAGTTATGCAGGCTGCCTCTGGTCTCTCAAGCTTTTTTGATCCTCCTTCTTCACCTCCTCAGTCACTAGAATTACAGGTGCCTTGTTGTTGCTGTTAGGTGCCATCGAGTAGGTATCCGACTCATAGCGACCTCATAGAGTTTTCAATGGCTGAGTGCTTCGGGATTGCCTTGGGAGTGGATTGCCAGGCCCTTCTCCCTACAGGTGCCTAGCTTATGTTAACATTTTTTTTGGTGCCTGGAATCAAACCTGGGGCCTCATGCATGTTAAGCCTACTTTCTGCCTTTGAGCTACATCACCAGCCCTACATACATGGACTTTTATCATTGTACTTGTGCATTAATATTATATTAATGTTGTGTGTTAATATTAATGTAATATTAATATTAATGTGCTTGTGCATTAATAAAAGTAAAATATAAGGGAAATAACTCAGTTAAAGTAGTTCAAAATGCCTTTGTATTTAGTGTCTGTCTTCTGAATCACTTTTGACTTTGAGTTATTGACACATGTATTTTCCAGCACAGTGCCATCAAGAGCATTGATGATGCAGCCTTCCTTAGGCAGTTTTCCACCGTTTTTTTTCTGAGGTTTTCTTCCAAGCCTCTGACATCCATTCTTTAAGTTATGACTTTGCTGCCTTCTTGATCTTAACAGAAAAAGAAAGGTGTCAATAAAAGGTGTTCAGGTAACAACTAAGATTCATATTCCTATTTCTTAACAAAAGGTTAAGTCAACAAACTGAAATATCTGTGGATTTCAGTTGTCTAGTTGTGCCACCGGGCTGAGATTTGGCTCAGTTGATAGAGCGCTGCGCTGCAGTCTCTGAGGTTCTGAGTTCAATTCCCAGCACCGCAAAATGGGAGAAGGGCCTGGCAATCCACTCCCTAGGCAATCCACTGAAAACCCTATGAGGGTCGCTATGAGTCAGATACTGACTCGACGGCACCTAACAACAACAACAAAGTTGTGCCACCAGGAATAGCAACCCAGTTTGTCATGAACAATGACAACTACAACTACTGAGCTGCAGAAACAACTATAAAACACCATCCATTGTTAAGACACATCTCAATTTCAGAGATGTTAAAATGACAATAATGTCTTAGAAGAGGTAAAGTGCAAAATGATAAATATTTTATTTTATATATACTTTTTTAGGTCTTTGGGGGTTGAATCCAAGGCCTGTGCATACTTTGCAAGTTCTCTATCACTGAGATGCAACCCCAGCCCATTTTTATTTTTATTTTTATTTTGAAACAGGGCCTCTGTAAGTTATGCAGGAGGCCTCTGGCCTTGAACTCACGATCCTCCTGGCTGCATCTCCCAAGTCACTGGAATTACAAGTATTCACCACCAAGGCTGGCCTATAATGTTGTTGTTGTTGTTTTGTTGTTGTTGTTGTTGTTGTTGTTAGATGCCATTGAGTCAGGTCTGACTCATAGCAACCCTATGTACAACAGAACAAAATACCCCTGACACTATGCCAGGCACACCACAATCTTTTTAATGTTTAAGCCCATTGTTGCAGACACTGTGTCAATCCATCTAGTTGAAGGTCTTCCTTTTTTTGTTGACCTGCCACTTTCCCAAATATGATGTGCTTCTCCAGGGATTGGTCCCTCCTGACAACATGACAGTCTAACCATCCTTGCTTCCAAGGAGCATTCTGGTTGCACTTTTTCTAGGACGGATCTGTTGGTTCTTTTGGCAGTCTGTGATATATTCAATATTCATCTCCAGCACCATAATTCAAAAGCATCAATTCTTATCCCGTCTCTCATTTAACATTCAGTTTTCACAAGCATATGATGCAACTGAAAATACAAGGCATGAGTTAGGCACACTTTCATCTTCAATGTGACATCTTTAATTTTCAACACATTAAAGAGGTCTTTTGCAACAGCTTTTCCCAATGCAATGTGTCTTTGGATTTCTTGACTGCTGCTTCCATGGGGTGTTGATTGTAGAACCAAGTTAAGCAAAATCGTGGATAACCTCAATCTTTCCTCCATTTATCATGAAGTTGTATACTGACCTAGTTATAAGGAATTTTGTTTTCTTGATGTTGAGGCACAATCCACACTGAAGGCTGTGTTCTCTGATCTTCATCAGTAAATGTTTCAAATCCTCTTCACTTTCAGCAAGGAGAGTTGTGTCATCTGCATTGCACAGGTTGTTAATGAGTCTTTCTCTAATCCTGATGCTGTGTTCTTCTTCATAAAGTCCAGCTTCTCTGATTATTTGCTCAGTGTAGAGATTGAAGAGGTAGGGTGAAAGGATAAACACCTTTCTTGACTTTAAACCAAGCCATGTTTGCTTGTTCTGTTTGAATGACTGAGTCCTTATCCATGTATAGATTCCTCATGAGTGAAATTAGGTGCTCTGGTATTCAGATTTATCACAATCTATCCAAAATTTATTATGATCCACACAGTCAAATGCATTTGCATAGTCAATAAAACAGATAGACATCTTTCTGGCATTCTCTACTTTTGGCTAATCAGCCAATGATGTCCCTGGTTCTACACCTTCTGACATCTGATATCAGCAATGATGTCCCTGGTTCTACACCCTCTGCTGAATCGGGCTTGACTTTTCCAGCAGTTCTCTGTCAATATACTGCTGCAGTTGCTGTTGAATGATCTTTAGCAAAATTTTACTTGTGTGAGATATTAATTTCCGCATTCGGTTGGATCCACTTTCTTGGAAATAGGCATAAATATGGATCTCTTCCAGTTAGTTGGCCAGGTAGCTGTTTTCCAAATCTCTTGGCACAGACAAATTATTTTACAAGTGAGGATATATAATTAAAAGGCCCCAAGAACCTCAGCTACTTAGGAGCTTACAGATCAGTCTTTTGTTTCCATTCCACTGTTAACAGTCTAATCCAAGTTTTCACAATCTTATATCTAGGACAAGGCCATAGAGGGATCTGGAGTATAGGAGAAAAAGAACTGAGTGTGGTGTCTGAAGACCTAAGCATGATCCTCAGCTTTGCAATTTTTCATATGTGCTACTTTGGGGAAGTTGAGTCAATACTCTGGGAGAAATATCTGATTTAGAAGGTTTGGGGACAGAGGGGGACTTAATATATGCAAAAGCACTTTGTAAACTATAAAATCCATATAGAAGTGGAAGAGAACTAACAGGTTAAGTGCCAGGAACCGTGCCGAGTACTTGGCATGCATTATCTCATTTGATCTGATGTAAATGTTAAGATGTGTAATGCCTTCATGGTCACCTTGCTACTTAATCAATTCTCTTTTTTTGTTCTATTATTTTGAATTGTGAAATTCTTTGAGTTGATGATTTTGTTGAAAGTAATGAGTTTAAAAATTACTTTGGGTATATTTACATTTTGAATTGAGGGCTATATTTCAGAAATTTCATTTCTTAGACTTTGGAATGGTTTGACAGGAATGTTGAATCAGCAGTATGGTATGCAGCAGGTTCTGTTTCCTGCATGCAGAACTAACTGCTTACATAAGAATACAGTTTAAAGACCCTTTCTAAATGGCTAACATTCCCATTCTTACTCTTTTCAGGAAGGGATTTGGTTTAGTTAAAAATAAAAATTTTTTTGCAATACTTCAATGAAGATAGCTACCTATCAATTCTAAGTGGTGTTTTTCTTTTTCTTCTTGGCTGTTGTTGTTGTTGTTGTTGTTAGGTGCCGTCGAGTCGGTATCGGACTCATAGCGACCCTCATAGGGTTTTCAATGGCTGAGTGCTTCGGGATTGCCTTGGGAGTGGATTGCCAGGCCCTTCTCCCATTTTTGCGGTGCTGGGAATTGAACTGGGGACCTCAGAGACTGCAGCGCAACGCTCTACCCACTGAGCTAAATCCCAGCCTTCTTTTTCTTTTCTATGACTTCTTCTTCTTCATTTTGTTTTGTTTTGTTTTGTTTGTGGTACTGGGGGTTGAACCCAGGGCCTCGTGCTTGCATGTTCTGCAAGTGTTATACCACTGATCTGCACCCCCAACCCTCTTTTTTTTTTTTTTTTTGATACACCCCCACCAGCCACTGGGAATACTGGCGTGTGCCATTCGCCCCAGCTTACTTCTCCTTGAAATAGCCCTTTCATTGCCTCACCCCTTAAAACAGGAATCTTCTAGGACTGCCATTTATATCACAAACAAAAGTTAATGACTATGATCCCATCACAGAGCTTGTCATATTTGAAATAAGAGACCTTTAGGTGTGGTGGCACATTGAGGAGGCTGACGCAGAAGGATCACAAATTTAAAGCTAGCCTGGGCTACATAGCAAGTTCAAGGCCAGTGTGAGCTATGTACGAAGGCACTGTCTCAAAAAAATTATGAATCCCTCAGTGGGATAATCCATTGATGAGGTCAGCGCCCTCATGATTCAATCAACTCTCAATGTTTGGATTCACCAGCTGGGGACCAAGGCTTTAACACATGAGCCTTTACAGATACTTTCCTCCACAGCAATGTTGCAATGTTTAATTTATAACTCAATGTAAAATTCACATGATTCTCTGATTATTTCATGTACAAGCACGTTGACTCTCCAATGAGATTTTAAGCTTGAGGGCAGTAATAACATCTTACTTTTAAAAATATTCTGTATGAACAATACCTAGTAAAATGCCATGTATTACTCAGAAAATGTATTAATGTTACTTCTTCCTATTTAAATCTGGAAAAGATTATATCTTGCATGATGTCTATAAAGGTGAGGGCCCAGATTACTTTTTGCTATTCAGCACATATTTTTCAAAGAACCCAGCCACTCCAGAAAATCTATTTTATTTGTAGAACTATTGCATAATCTGACACTCCTCTTCACTTCACTGGAATGTCCTTGTAATTGCCAAATGTTGTCTTGCCTCGTGGAAATTCTTGGCCAGACCTATGGATTGCCAGACCTTGCAGCTGTTGACACTTGAAGTCCAATTCTCCTATAACATCAAATCAAACAACATTTCTTAATGAGCTAATAAGAGTAGCAACTGAGCTAGTTGCCATTGAAAGTATGAAGACATGATTGCCACCTTCAAGTAGTATAAAGTTTATGCAAAAACAAACGGCAGCCATGTGTGGTGATACAGGCCTATTATCCCAGCACTTGGGAGGCTGAGGCAAGAGGATCAAGAGTTCAAGGCCAGCCTGGGCTACATAAGGAGAACCCATCTCAGAAACAAACAACCAAACAAAACCAAAACAAAACAAAACAAAAAAACCCATATGAATATTTAAATAGCAGGTATAGACCTAAGTAACAATTATGAATGGTAGAAGTAGCAGCAAAGACATGATACAGAAATAAAATATCCGTAAGAATTCGCTAGAGGAAGATACCAATTTTACTTAAATCTAGAAGGCCAGAAGCCCAATATAGGAGCTCATCTATTTTCCTTCACATCACCATTTTGAAGTGCTCGTATGGAAAATATATAACATCCGTGTCCCTTATAAATCTTCCATGTACCTTGGGCTATCTCTCCTGGGTATTATGTTCTCATCTCTTGCCCTGAGATTACTCAGTGGCACAACAGAGATTACTGCCTTGGGAAAAGTCCACTTCCTATCTTTGCTGCTAATTCTAAGTGTCAGAGGCTGTACCTTGTCAAGTTTATTTTTAAGTTTTCTGGTCCTGGGAATCATGGACTGGTACTAAGTGTCAGTGATACTACTCATGTTATCCCAACTTACTCTCTTTTCCTAGGATGTTGGGAAAATATATGATTTCTACTCATTCCCATCTTTTTGCCTGGACTGTGATCTTTCCAAAGCTCCCTTTTCTTGTGAAATAAAGAGGCTTTGTCAAAAACAGTGCAATAGCCACTGCCTGTTTTTTTTTTTTTTTTTCTTTTTCTTTTTTTATTTCCTATTCCCTATTTCCTCCCTAACGTCTCTCCTTTGGCTACTTCATCTGTTTCCCTCTGAGAATGAATGTCATCCCATTCCAAGTCTTCATTCAATGTGTTCTAAAAGGAGAGAAAGCCTAAGAGTATGAGTCAACTTTATTCTTGGTACTGAATCCTGTTTGTTCTTGTATTAGTTGCCCCGAGGAACACGGAAGAGAAATGCAACTTCTACTTCTCTTGCTATTAAAGGGAAGTGATTGGCAGCCAACCCATTTCCCTAATTTAAAAGAAAGGGATTACACACCAGCTCCTGTTATACACAGGGAGAGCATTACTAAGTATTTACTTTGTGGTGCTTAACATGTTACAATTGTTTTTATTAAACTTGGTGTTCACTTCTTAGCAAAAACAGCATCAGGTTACCTGGTGGCGGGGTAAATGAAAATGCCCTCCTTCAGTTTTACCAGGTGTAGTGACTGTAACTGTGACCTACCCTTCTCCTATCCTCACTCTATATTATAGTGATTTGTGTGTGGTACCTATGACCCTGTTAGAATGTAGCCTTCTAGGAGTGAGGGTGTAGTTTGGTGATAGCACACTTGCCTGGCATGTGTGAGGCCCTGGGTTCCACCTCTGGTATTACACATGTACCTGTGCAAGCGCACACATGCATACACACACACACACACACACACACACACACATACACACACACAGAAAAAGATAAAACAGATAACAACAGAACACCTCTTGGAGGAGAGAATTGAGAATCCATTTTCTTACTTCTCTTTGCTACCCTTTACACTATAAAGTAGTGCTTTGCACATACCAACACTCAAAAAATATTTTTTATTAATCAATGAATGAGCCAAGGTTTGCTAAAGTGATGGCCAGTCACTATCACCTGTCTTTGTTGAAATCTTTCAACTCCGTACACCAGCTCTCTTAAAAAAACAATCACAACAGTGGTTACTTGTAGCAACCATGAACAGCAGCTTCCCTGAGATGCAAAGACAACCAGAGAAAGGGCAAAGAATCTTGTTGGGAGCATAGTCATCAGACCCCAGCTTACACCAACCCAGGAAATGGCTCTGAGGATTACACCCAGAACAGAGCCCATGGAGGACACCTGTATTCAACAGCAGCTCCTCCGACTTTCAGCAATCAGCAGATAGCCTCAGAGAGCCCTTGCTCTGTAGCTCACCGTTTTCACACAGTGATGGAGGAAGGCGAGACTCCTTCTGGCCCCAGAATGTGACCCAAAGTGGCTTCCTGACATGAGGATTGCTGAGAGACTGAGCAGATGCAACAGGAATGCCTGTGCTCGTCCCTGACTGCCTATTTTGGCCATCTTCCTTCTGTTAGACTCTGCAGTGGAGGGGTCAGGAGCTTGAGCCAACCCAAAGATATCGGGGAAATATCTGGAATCTACCTCCATGGGTAGGGCCAATTAAGACTGAAAGGGAGTGCACTGTGGGGAATGTTCAGAAAACAAACCTGTTGCAAGAATCTGGAGTCAAAAAGGGATCAAGCCTTCTTACTCATTTAACTCCTGCACACTGGTGGGGATGTGGTAATGAATCATTATATCTTGAAGGAGTGGACTTGGCATTCTAAATCCATGGGTGGACCTCAGTGAGGAGAATCAGTAGCTTAGCTTGACTTCCCTGATCAGCTCTGCTCCTCTCTCCCAATAAAACCTCGAGAGATCTCCCCCAGGAGAGGCTGTGGGTGCTCAAGTGGATTCAGTGCTCTGTGTCCATGCGTCAGGAGCTCTGGGTCTACTTGAGATTCTTTCCTTCCTGCAGGAAGGAGCTGGGGAAAGTGAGCCTCAAAAGGAGAGGCTTGAGCTAGGTGTGGGGACACAGTAATTCCAGCACCAGGGAGGCTGAGGCGGGAGGATAACAAGTTCGAGGATAACAAGTTCAAGGGTAACCCGGGCTGCATAGCAAGACTCTGCCTCAAGAAAACCAAAATAAAAAAACAAACAACAACAACAACAACAAAACACAAAACAAAACAAAAAACAAGGACAACAGCAACAAAAGGGCAGTGGCTTGGGTTCTCATTGTTCTTTCCCAATGTGGTGGTCCAATAATTCTGGAAAAATTCTGCTCCCCTAGGGTCCTCCTCTTTCTTGTACCCTGAAAGTGCAGAAGGAGAAGTGAGAAGTTTGTCTGTACTATTCTTTCCCTGTGATTTGCTGTGTGAGGTATCATGTAGTTTAGGCAGGCAGTGGGTCAACCCTTCCTTGACATGAAGCTCTGTAGTGACCTTGGGTCCAAGGGTTCTGGGAGCCACGATCCTCCTTTAAGTCTTGTCTAGTCTAGCTGATAGGAATTCTAACCTTCTCTTTGACTAGTTGTTATCAGCAGGCAGCTCCCAGGCGTTCTGGAAGCTCTGCATAGGAGCACGAACTGCTGTTGCTGTAGCTGCCTGGATCTACGGCAAAGAGCCAAGAAACAAAATTGCTTCACGCTGTGTGCACTGACTCCCCCAGAGCTGGCACAGCAAGGGAGTCAGCAGAGCCATGTAAACCTTTCTCCAAGCAGTCTGTCTCTCCAGTAGCTACAGAAACAGTGTTTGTTATCCTTTGGTTTTCAGTAGACAGGCGAAAATCTGATGGCGACACTCTCTGTTGCTGGAGCTAGGAAAATCTTCGGAAATGACAGAGCAGTGTCCACCAGAGAGGTCTTGTCTCTTCCTGCTGCCCTCAGTACTCTGGGGCTCTAATGAGAAGACTCCCCACGAAGAACTTATAACTACAGTTGGCTTTTTAGGTCAAAACCTTAAAACCAATGCATAAAAGATCAAAGTACAGTTATATTCAAAGGAGAAGAATGGTTCCATGGCCAGAAAGATTATGTTGTAACTTGAAAAAAAATTAACCTAAATTCAAGAAAGAATATAATGTTCAAGAGCAGGGTTAGTGAGCCCTAAAAGCTTAGGAAGAGAGGGTTTTGGAGCAAATACTGGTGGTGGTGATACAAGGGTTTGTAGGTGAGAGGTTGCATTTGCCTGTTCAGTTCTGGAGGCAAGTAAATTGCTGCTTTGGAGTTGGATAGGCCTATGATTTTATCAGGCTGGGATTTAGCGCAGCTGGTAGAGTGCTGCTCCACACTCTCTGAGGACCCGGGTTCGATCCCCAGCACCTCAATGGAAGAAGGAGGCAGCAATCCACTCCCAAAGCAATCCCCAAACAATCAGCCATTCAAAACCCTGTGAGGGTCGCTATGAATTGGATCCAACTTGACAGCACCTAACAACAACAACAATGATGATTTTATCATGTCTATAAAGATTCATAACATTTAAAATAGCCAGAAAAACCACACATAGTGGCACACACCTGTAGTTCCAGCACTCAGGAGGCTGAGGCAGGAAGGTGAGTTAAAGGCCAACCTGGGTTACACAGTGAGTTCTAGACCAGCCTGGGAGACACAGCAAGATACTATACAAAACAAATGAACAAACAAAAAACCCAAGCCAGGTTCAGTGGCACATGTATACAATCCCAGCAACTTGGGAGACAGGAGGATCACAAATTCTAGGCCAGAGGCAGCTTAAACAATTTAGGGAGACCCTGTCTCAAAATAAAAAATAAAAAAGGGGTTGGAGGTATAGCTCGATAGTAGTACACTTGCCTAGCATATGTGAGGCCCCAGGTATATTCCCCAGAACCACAAAACAAACAAAAACACTAGACTTCCTACAAACAAGATCAGATTCCACTGTTTCTAATGCTATCCTCTGCAAGCAACCTACTTTGACCATCTGGCTTCCCAAGTGCTGGTTACAGGACATGAATGTTTTGATCATTGGCCCTTATATTTCTATTTCCATTCATAATTTTATGAATGAATTCATATTCTGATTTTGAATTCCAGCTTCTGGGAGCTTGAGTCAGCTTTGGGAGATAAATCCACAATCTGTGTGCTTCTCAGTTTATATGGCTAAGGACCAGAACATTACCCTGGTGAATCATGCCATGGGGGACCTTTTAGGACCCCAGAAACTCCTTAACTGGCTGGTCAATATGCCTCCTAGTCAGACTTCTAAAGTTATCAGGCATAGAGAAGGTTCTGTCTGTGTTCAGGGACTAGCAGGATATAGTTGTTTGGGATCCTGGTCTGGAGTCAAATAGACAGCCTTTCCTCTATTTTCTCCTTAAGTAAATTGCCCAGTCCTTCTGAGCCTCAATTTTCTTCTCTATGAATTGAAGATAACAAACATGTGTAGTTCATAGAATTGTTAGGGAAAAGTAGGACAGCATATTACACTCTTCATATATCACCTAACATAACTAGATGCTTAATTAATACAAGTTTCTCCTCGCTTATTTATTTTTTATTTTGTTTAAGATCTTACTATGTTGCCCAGGCTAGTCCTGAACTCCTGAGCTCAAATGATCCTACTGCCTCAGCCTCCCAAGTAGCTGGGACTATGGGCACATACCACTGCATCCAGCTAGTTTCTTTTTTTCTTATAGCTTTCATGAGATGCTAGACAATGTGCTAAGCACTGACAAATTTATCCAAAATCAAACATTTGGCAAGTAGTAGAACTAGAACTGAGAGTTTAAACAGAGCCAAAACTTGTGTGTTTGACTAGTGGGTTAAACTGTCTCTGATGGTTTAATAAACACACAAAAAGTGTGTTGGCACCTTTAAAGGAATTGGTTTGGAAGACCGTATGTATACTTACTCTTAAGCCTATTTGGAACTCTCCTTTTGGACATACTTAAGAAATCTGTGAACCAGGCACGATGGGCATGCTTGTAATTCCAGCAAAAACAGGAGGTAGAGGAGGCTGGAGGATCGCAAGTTCGAGGCCAGAGGCAGCCTGTGTAACTTAGTGAGATCCTGCCTTAAGATTAAAAAAAACAAAATAATTTAAAATGGCTGGGAGTGCAGCTCAATGTTAGAGGGCTTGTATGCAAAAGGCCCTGGGTTCAGCCTCCTAGTATCACAAAAAAAAAAATAAAAAAGAAAGAAAGAAAGAAAGAAATAACAAATACTGCTCATCACAAAGCAATTTCTATTATTGCTAACTTTCCTATCATATTGGCCTTGTATTGAATGAAGAAATATGTGTTGTTATTAGTAAATTACCTGAACTAGATATGGTTTAAATGATTGTAACTAAAAACTAATTAATGGATTAATATAAACATAAAGGAGAGTTCCAGCTAGGGATATAGCTCAGTGGTTGAGTGCTTGTCTTGCCTAGCATGCTTGAGGTCCTGGGTTCAATCTCCAGGACTGGAAAAAAAAAAAAAAAAAGTTCCCATTGAAAGCCTTATGCAATTTTTTGTTGTTTTTTGTTTTTTGTTTTTTGGATACTGGCAGTCTGAACGTCAGTCCAGGGCATTGCACATCCTTTGCAGGCACTCTACCACTGAGCCATTGAGCTCCACTCATGGCCCCTTTTTTATTTTTCATCTTGAGATAGTCTGGCTAAGTTATACAGGCTGCCTTTGGCCTCAAACCTAAGATCCTCCTGCCTCTGCCTCCCTAGTCATTGGTATTACATGGGTGTACCACCACGCCTGGCAAGCCTTTTGCTTCTAATAAAGATGTAGTTGTTGTTGTTAGGTGCCGTCAAGTCAGTGTCCAACTCATAGCGACCCTATGTACAACAGACAAAACACTTTCGTTGTATTTCTCTGCTATTCATAGGGTTTTCAATGGTTGATTGTTTTTTGGGAGTGTATTGCGGGGTCCTTCTCTCAAGCCTACAGCACCTAGTGTTCTCAGGCAGTCTCCCATCCAAGTACTAACCAGGCCCGACCTTGCTTAGCTTCTGAGATCTCTCAGGATTGGATGCCACAGTGGTATGGTTGCAATAAGGATGTAGAAAGGATGCATACTGAACCAATGAATCAAACAAAAGTAGGAGTGGTTGAAAATTAAGTTTAACAGAGGTAAATGTTAAAGAGGTAAATGGGCACTGTGGCACACACCTATAATCCCAGCAACTCAGAAGGCTGAGGCAGGATGATCACAAGTTCGAGGCCAGAGGCAGCCTGCATAACTTAGACACTGTCTCAGGATAAAAAGTAAAAAAGAGGCTTAGGGTGCAGCTCAGAGGTAGAGTACTTGCCTAGCATGTGCAAGGCCCTGGATTCAACCCCCCAATATTAGAAAAAACTAAAAACAAAAAACAGAGTTAAATGTGAGATCCTGAAGTTTAAGCTACAAAAAACAACTGTACAAATACAGAATAATCAATACAGCCTAGCAGCAGCACATGAAAAATGCTTAAAAGTTTTAGTAGATGAGAACTTAATCTAAGTTAATGGCTTCTGTGTTACTCAGCTGTTGTTCCTGTAGCAGAAAAGCTAACCAAAACCAATTTATGGAGGAAAGAGATTTAGTGAATCATTCCATAATGGTAGCAGGGAAGGCATGGCAGTGGCAGCAGCAGGACCTGTGTGAGATGACAACCTCGTGGCACCTTGGGTAAGGAATAGAGAGCGATCTGGAAGTTCCATAACCTCCCAGGACAGCGCCACCAGCTGGGGACTCAAGGTGAAAGTACATGACCTTTGGGGGGCAATTTATATTCAAACCATGACAACTTCCAAGAAAAATCATAAAACATGAAGTTGAATTAAAGGGAATATAGATTCTAGAACAAAGAAGGTAACACATCACTCTACTAGATTTCTAGAAATCATAATTTACAATCAGCCATTGAAAACACTATGAATAGCAGAGAAGCACTGTCAAATATAGTGCCAGCAAATAAGCTCTCCAGCTTGGTAAGAATTCAAAAGATAACTGGCGAAAAGTTGCCTCCTGAAAGTAGAGTTGACCTGAATTTGCTGATGTGGCACAATTCAAAATGAGAAGCAACACAGTGGCTGCAACAATGGCCTTAAACATAAAAAGGATCATGTGTATGGTACAGTGTCAGGTAGTGTTTCATTCTACTAAGCAAAGGGGTCGATAGCCTGCAACTGTAGCACTGTGGCATCGGATTCTGTCAGATCTTGGAAGCTAAGCAGGGTCAAGTCTGGTCAGTACTTGGATGGGAGACCAGCTGAGAACATCAGATACTGTAGGCTTGGGAGAAGGACATGGCAACCCACTCCCAAAAATCAATCTGCCATTGAAAACCCTATGAGTAGCAGAGAAGCACTGACAATAGTGTTTTGCCTGTTGTCCACAGGATCACTATGAGTCGGACGTCAACTCAACAGCATCTATCACCAACAACAAACATACGGTCACTATGAGTCAGAACCAACTCGACGGCACCTAACAACAACTGGTCAAATAGATATATTCAGAAGAGAGTAATCATGATGGTAACACAACCTGAGGAATTTTGAAAATGAAACATTTAGGGAATATGACAGCTTTCCTCAAATAATGTGTAATCACATGGAAAAAGATTCAGTTCATTCCATAAGATAGTAAGGGATAGGATAAGAAAAGTGGGTAGAAGCACTGCATTCAGGTAGATTTTAGGTCAGAATACAAAAGTACTGTAATAATAACAAAAAATTAAAAATGAAATGAAGAAATGGACACTGAACAACTTCTATCTTTCTTCACTAGAGAAAACTCAATTCTATCAGCTCCTATTTATAATCACTGACATCATGCAAAAGCAACCTTAAAGCACCCTGTGTGCTGTGGAGATGGGGTAACCAAGTGTCCTGATTTGCCCAGGACAGATGGGCTTGGTCAAGCTAAGAGTTTCCCAGTGCAAAATGTCACGTGAACCAGGAGGGAATGATCACCCTGAGCTGTACTTTACATAAAGTGGGAGATAGAGGTGTAGCTCAGTGTCAGAGTGCTTGCCCAACATACAAAAGGCCCTGGGTTCAATCCCTAGCACAATAAATAAATAAGTTAATTAATTAGTGGGTCCTTTAAGGCATAGGTGAGACAAACATAAAAGATACGCAAACAATAAAATCTTCATTAAACCAACACATGAATAAATAAAGGTAGAACTTTTCTTTTACTTTTTTTTTTTACCTTTTTTTTTCTTTTCTTTCTCTTTTTTCTTGAGGAAGTCCTCGACCTTGAGATTCTCCTGCCCCAGCCTTCCAAGTCACTGGGGTTACAGACATGTGCCACCATGCATTGGAATAATTTTTGTATATGAGTGAAATTTTTAGATATTTGAAGCTTACTTTTTAAATGTCAAGAAATATACACATATTAGATTTAAAATATTATAAAATATGTTACATAGTGCCCTATGTCCTTTATCAAACAATATGGAATATAATTTGCCCTTTCTAACATATTAAATCAGGAGATAATTAGGATTGGAATATAAATTAATAAAACAATATAGTTAAGAAATATAATTTTAAATCTGACAGCTGGGTTTGCGCTTACTTCTGTCAACTACTACTTGTGTACCCTTTGGCAAGTTATTTACTCTGTGTCTTGTTTTTCTCAACTGTAAACTATAATTTTTACCTATTATATAGTCTAGTGACCATAAGGAGCAGTAAATGGGAGGTGTGATGCTTAATCTTTTGTTGTTTGCAGTACTATGAGGTCGAACCCAGGGCCTTGCACACACTTTGTAAGTGTTATACCACAGAGCTGCATCCTCAACCCCTTTATAAGATTTTTTCTTGAGACGAGGTCTCTCTGAATTACACAGGCTGCCTCTGGCCTTGAACTTGTGATCCTTCTGCCTCTGCCTCCTGAGTTGATGGGATTACACATGTGCACTACTGCATCCTGCCTGCAGCCATAGCCCTGTGGCATCTGATCCCGTCAGATCTCGGAAGCTAAGCAGGGTCGGGCCTGGTTAGTACCTGGATGGGAGACTGCCTGGGAACACCAGAAGCTGTAGGCTTGGGAGAAGGACCTGGCAACCC